>CAUYLG010047944.1:0-98338 GCA_963573385.1 Cacajao melanocephalus | reverse complement strand
ATTATATATTTATAAAGTATATTTGATTATATTTTAAGTATATTTTATACTTTATATTATATAAAACATTATATATATATTAATTATAATGTAATATATAATATATATATGCATATATTATATCTGTAAATATATAGATATAATTACATGGTTACATATATGTAATCCTTTATATATTATGGAATACATTTTATATTGGCTTAAGAGCTCTAAAACACTATGTGATATAAGAGAAAAAGGAACTAACTTTTAATGTCAAAAAACTTGATTTCATAATTTTATATTCATATAAAATTCATGGATATTTAAGTCTTCATATTGATATTCTGGAACATATAAGGTTTCAGAAGTATATTACATCATCATGTTCCTTAAAAAGATATCTGAATATGCATTTCAGTCCTCTGAAATTCATAAAAATTAACATTAAGAATTCGAAATTGGGAAACTAGTTTATAAAGGGCTCACATGGAGTGGTGATACTAGTGAGATGCTTTAAATTATTTTCTTAAATGTATGATTATAAAATAATGAAATCTCAATATAATTGAGTATTGGGTAATTCAAAAATAAATAATTGATATAAAATTAGAGATATGTAAGAATAATTTGAAATGAACAAAAGGCTAATAAAGTGGATCTTAGGCAATGCAGGGACATAAAATCATGCTAAATTACTAATCTGAAAAGTTATGGTATGCTTGTGGGAGAACAAGATGTAATAACATAAAAATTATTAGTATTAATATGTACAAATAAATTTTAAAATCTCGATAAGGCAGGCAGTATCCTGGGGGGTGGATATTAATTCAAAAAGAAAGGCATAATATGATTAAGCAAACAATTATAGAGTAATTGGGAAAAAAAATTAAAGAATAACTTACTAAAATATTTCAGAAGCAGACAAGTTTCAAACAGTTAATTAAAAAAGTAATTTGCAAGCCAGAAGTTTCATAGTGCAGATAAAGATGGAAAACTATCACATGTATTATTTATTTCTAAGAAGTGCATGTGTCACATTATTAAACTGGACAAAGATTGCAACTATAAAGTATAGCTCAAAGTTTCTCTTGTAGGGAAACTGACATGGTCTTCTATTGTTGCCATTTCCTGGTATTCATTCCCCAACCCTTTTTTTTTTTGAGACAGAGTTTCTCTCTTGTCACCCTAGTTGGAGTGCAATGGTGTGATCTAGGCTCATTGCAACCTCTGCTTCCCAGGTTCAAGAAAGTATCCATCTCAGCCTCCTGAGTAGCTAAGATTACAGGCGTCTGCCACCATGCCCAGCTAATTTTTGTATTTTTAGTAGAGACGGGGTTTCACTTTGTTAGCCAGGCTGGTCTTGAACTCCTGACCTCAGGTGATCTACTCACCTCATCCTTCCAAAGTGCTCAGATAACAGGAGTGAGCCACTGCACCTGGCCTCATTCCCTTTTTAATCTTTTTGAATGTGAGCTGAATTAAAGTATTAGTGACTCACTTACAGTGAACATGATATAGCAGAAGAGATAGAATGTCACTTCTGAGACTAGGTTACAAAAAACTGTAGCCTCTCCTTCCCCATCTCCATCGAGGCCCCCAGCAGCTTCTCTCTTCCCTCAGTCTGCACTCTCAAGAAAACATGTAAACCTATGGCGAGACCCAGCTAGTGAGAAACTGTTATTTTTAATCAACAGCCAGGAAGTTCCTGAGTCACATGGACAACCACTTGGAAGAGCTTGGAAATGACTTCTTCTCCATTTGAGCTTTCTTCTTCATTTGAGCTTTGCCATGATTGCATCTCCAGGTGATTTCCTTGGGGAAAGGTGATACCTTGATTTTAGCCTCCTAATAAACCCCGAGCCAGAGGCATCTGGCTAAGCTGCTCCTGGATTTCAGACCTACATACCCAGTGACTCAGTAAATAAAAAAAAAAAAATTTATTCATTAAGTTACTCTATTTTGGGTAAGACCTAGAAAATAATAGGTAAAAATATAAGCATTCACTAAACAAAATAGTATGTTTAAAAAAAATCCATGTTATAAACAGGGGTCACAACTCAAGAGGAAAAAAGGCAAAATACAGATGAAATACAAGAGGTACACAAAAATTCAAAACATACATAATGTGTATCCTTAGAATGGTAAGAGAATAAAATAACGAAAAGAAAAGAAAAGGCAATAAAAATAAGTATTCATTAAATCCATAATATTGAATATTAATATATTTAACATATACAATGTATGTATATGTGCCTATACATATGTATATCTTATATATATTCTATGTATATTTATATTTATTTTGTGTTTGTTCATGTATATGTGTCTTTCAATATACCTGGAGGATTAAACATGTTATATCGATAGAATATATATATATATGCATGTGTGTGTGTGTGTGTGTGTGTATATATATATATATATATATATATATGAAATGAAAGATTGACAATTAAGGTTGAAACAGCACCCCAGAGACAACTAAAAGATAACGGAATGAATAATAGGAAATAAAAGATAAAGTATAAAATAGGAGATAAAAGAAGAAAGATCAGCCCAGAAGGCCCAATTTCTAAATAAAAAGAGTTGCAGCAAGGGCAAACTGAGAAAATGGAAGGGAGAAAATTAACAAAGGAATGCTTCAAAGAAGCTTCCCAGAATTGAAGAACATGTATTATCAGGCTAAAAAAACTTAAAAAATGAACACAGTATTACTGAGATCTCAGTAAGATAAATTAAGAAGATTCACAGTAAGACTCATCATTTTGGAAATTCCAAAGCACTGAGAAAACATAACATAACTTTAAAGAGGAAAAATAATAGGAGAAATATCTAAAATGTTATTAGACCTGTCAATAACAGCCCTGAACACTGAAGACCTTGAATATTTAAGGAAATATGATTTATAACTCATAATTAGCTAAACAATAAATTAAATATGAAGGTAGAATAAAGATATTTTTAGATGCAAAAATTTCAGAAGAATTCCATGTCATGCTCCACACTTTGTGGGTTGTTGCAGGTGTCGACAACTTTTTCTGTAAAAGTGCAGTTAATAAATATTTGACACTTTGTGACAATAAAATTTTTGTTGCAACCACTCAGTTATGCCCTTGTAGTGTAAAAGCAGCTACAAACAATATAAAGGAATGGGTATAGCTATGTTCCAAATAAGTTTTATTTGTGAACGCTGAAATTTGAATTTCATATAAGGATCATATCTCATAAAATATTCCTTTTTCTCCAACCATTTAAACATGTAAATATCATTCCTAGCTTGTGAGTTTTACAAAAATAGATGGTGAGCCAGATTTGGCCTGCAGGCCCATAGTTTGTTGACCACTGAGCTACTGGAAGATGAGTTCCTTCCAGATAGAATTAACTTAGAAAGAGGGAGTTATAAAATCAAGGATATAGAGAATCCAATACAGTTAGGAAACAAAGGGAATCCCCCGGATGAAGATGAAGGGAAATTCTAGGAAAACAGTGATGTAGTTGGCCTCAAGATCCACCAGTCAAGGTTGGAACAGGAGGATGGACATCCCAGGATGTTGTCTCTGGGATGCTGTTTCATCCTTAATTCTCAATCTTCCATTCCATGTATATCTGGAGGATGTAACATATTAAACATATCCTTCAGATATAACACATTTTATCATCCAGATATATGCCCCAGAGACATGTCACCAAAGAAAATAATGAAACAAAGCCAAATAAAACAAAATAGAACTTAGAGATTTCCCAACATGTTGATCTTGAGAAGAACTATAAGGTTTGTTGGAGTCTTGAAGAGAAGGAATCATAATGAGTATGGGTGCTCCTTGATTTATGAGTACAGCCCCACCTCGATGGGGCTATGCACTGTAAATTGAAAATACTGTATGTCCAAAGTGTGTATTTTATTTAACAGTATTTTCAACTTAGAATGAGTTTATCCAGACGTAGCCCCATCGTAAGTTGAGGAACTAACTGAATGTGTATTGCCTTTGTAACATTGCTAAGTTAAAAAATCATTAAGTCAAAACACCTGCATCTGCATAGAAAAAATGAACAAATAAATTAGATAATTATTAACTGGTTAAAATAAAATCAGAAAAGTCATTCAAGAACAAAAAATTAAACATCACTAAGGTGTACAGATCTGAGTAGTTGCTTAGTTATAGTAATGTAATAAAAGAATATTGATTTTATAGAAATCATAATTGTATTGGGAACACTATCAGAGTAAGTATGTATTGAGGATGGTGATGGGACAAGGTTCTCAAGTATCTAAAACTGAAAATTTACTAAATGGTAGCCTAAGAATACTGTTTAGAAACACGGATGTAACCATCTGAAGAAATCAGCAACAACAGTAAGTTTTTACTTGTGGGGTGCATGAATTGGAAGTAGGGAGGGCTAGACAAGACCTCTGTTTTTGCTTACATGTCAATAGATGTCTATTTTAAATAATGTTTCAGTACCAATAAAAATTGAATAGGAAGCAGAAAAACTCAATTTCTGTTCTACAACCAGCAGTAACCTAGATGGTACAATAATATCAATGATACTAATTACAGACACTTATGTATTTTTTCATACCAAAAATATAAAATACATAAAAATAACTCTGCACGGTAGGATTAGAATCCTTCTCAATAAGACAAAACCTGAAAGGCTGTTACATTAAATCAAAAAGGTTCAACTGGTTGGTCCCTTTGCCTGGAGTGCTCTTCCTTCAGATATTAGACTGGCTAGTGCTTTCTCCAGCATCAGGCCCCTGCTAAGATATTTCTTTCTTAGTGAGCTCTTTCCTCAACATCCCACATGAGAATGTAATCTTTATCCTCCTTCCCTCTTTTTCTTGTATAGGTTTCATAAAACTCTGAGGTAAGTTTTACTTTCAGTTGTTTGCTTTTCATTGTCTTTGTGTTCCCTTTAGAATATAAACCATATGAAGGCAGGGGTTTTAATCTGTTCTGTCACTTCTATATTCCCAAAACTTACAGTGGCATCTGTAACACAGTGACTCAATAGATACACTCCAGATATACACCATATGCTTGAATAAATGAAAAGTGCCTTTTAATAAATTAAGAGACAGAAGAAAAACAGAATAGTGTGAGTATTTAAATAATCTCAAATTAATTTATAGATGTAGCAAGACATGTATCACTTCTCCACAGGAATTTTTATTAGAGCTTGGCAAAATAACTTAAATTCAATGTAATTAGGAAGCACTGTAGTACAGATAGTATGGATATCAGAGTGTAGTGGCTATTATTAAATCAATGGGAATAAAGATACTTTAAAAAATACAAAAATACAATTTTCTTACAAGATTTTAAAATATACTATAAAATAGAATAATGTAAAAAGTTAATTTGCATAAAATTTAATAGGTAAATAGAACAGAATATTCAGCCTTGAAACTAAATTCATTATGTACCCTACTGATGGATGAGTCATACAATGGTGTGGGAAATAGCAGTTACTTGGGATTTTTTAAGTTAGCATATTTGCTTAGAATATATACCCAAATAAATTCCAGAGGTCTAAAGAAGTCAAATAATAACTTTCATATAAAACAAAATGATAAAATACACTATAAATGCATTGGTAAATATCCCCCACACAAATAAGTAATGTGAATAATGTTTTACCTGGTATTTCAAATTTGATAAATTAAAATCTATGACAAATAAAACCAATAGATAAATGATTAGCAGAAATATTTTGAACATACATTTTATTAAAATGTATGAAGAAATTTTTCAAACATAAATAAAATGACATTTCAATTTTTAAAAGGCAAAGAAATAAAACAGAAAAAATGTCCACTTTCACCAATAATTTTTAGGATAATATTTTCCTCTTTCTAATTAGCTAAGCCTAAAACTGTAATTAATACTATACTTCTAGTACAAATGAAAACTAGCTGAAGCTTTTGTAGGGAAATTTGGTCTTTTAATTGGTATTATTATCAATAAAAATCATCAAGAATCAAACTGTATTTCATGTCCTAGACAGCTCTTCAAAGTATTAAGATTAAAAGATAATAGAAACAATCTAATATTCCGCAACAGAGAAATATTAAACACATTAAAAATCTTGGCCGGGCATGATGGCTCATATCTGTAATCCCAGGATTTTGGAAGGCTGAGGCGGGTGTATAGCTTGAGGCGAGGAGTTTGAAATCAGCCTGAGAAACATAGTAAGATCTCATCTTTACAAATAATTTAAAAAAAATTAGCCTGTGTGGTGGCACATACCTGTTGTCCCCGCTACCCTGGAGGTTGAAGTGAAAGAATCACTTGAGCCCAGGAGGTCAAGGCTGCAGTGAGCCATGACTGTGTCACTGCACTCCAGGCTGGGTGACAGAGTGAGACCTTCCCTCAATAAATAATTTAATTAATTAATATAGTTTAGGTTAACTAAAAGATGGTGTCTTTATATAAAAACATGTCTGCAGTCTTTAAAAATCATGTGGCTACATGGTTTTCACATCCAAAGACATTAAAAAGTCCTCATGATACAGTATTAATGAATGCAAAATAAATGATACCAACATTGGTTTTTAAAATGATTCCAATTGCTTTGTTTCGTATTTACATAGCATGTAAGAATTCTGCCTATCTGCCTAACTTTGCTGAATATATTGTGAAGTGTGAAAATTAGTTGTCTCTAGCACATGTGTGCATACACACTTGAAATATTTTTTAAATGGTTGCATCTGTTTATTGGATTGCAGGTGACTTGTAATTCTTCTATTCACTCTTTTGCATTTTACATTTTGTACAATGAATATAAATAACTTTTATTATTTGATAAAAGAATTGAACTGAAGTACCTATAAACTTTTTCAGAAGCCTATCGAAATATCATCACAAAGTCTCACAATTTATATTCTGGCATTTTCATGACTGTCTCAAATAAGGGAATCAGAAAATAGAATGTGGCAGCTAACGGTTGGATGTTACTCCTTTCCTTTGCTGAAAAGCTCTTCCTTCATAGCCATTCACTGTTTATAAATGACAACACAAAAGAATAATTGGGAACAGTTGCTTGATATAAAAGAAAAGGTAAAAGTCTCTGAAAGTCCCATCAGAGAGTTATTTTTGGACGTCTTTAGTTGGCAAGGCTTGAGCTATCACATATATTTGTGTCTCTGTCAGTTTTCTCAGAAAGACTACAATAGCCATCATCCAACCAAAAAAAAAAAAAAAACCCAAAACACACATAAGATATAAATATGTTTACAGTGCAATGATTTTATTTTAAACGCTGTAATTTGCCACTATCCTTGAAAGGCTGGAGAATTTAAGGAGTGTTTGAAGGAAAAAATGTCTGTTGTAACCCCAAATTGCAGGATTTAAGCAAAGGTTATTTGAGGTGTAACGTTTTAAGTCCTTATCTACTCTCTTTCATTTTCTTTTTTATGCATAACCTGTCTACTGTCTCCAATTTTTGTCACTACTTGTAATATGATATACATATGGTGGCTACTGTTAAAATATGTCCATAGATATAATTAACCATAATAGATTTGTGAGACAAACCTATGTCAGAGTAAGAAATAAACGACAGAACATTTACTATAGGTCAGGCACTATTCTTTGTACCTTAAACACATTAATTTATTTCATCTTCACAACAACCCTGTGATATACTGTTGATATCCCTTTTGTTCTCAGACTAAGATATCAAGGCATAGATAAGGAGGTGTCTTGCCCAAGATTACGCAGTGAATAAATAATGAACTGAGAGGTAGGCCAGGGAACCTGGCTCTTAAACACTTGGGTAAATTTCCTGACATTATTTCAATTACCTATTGAACTTCTGTAGGAGAAACAACCACTAATGTTTGGACTGGAACTTTTCTTTGAAATGAATGTATACTATTGTGAATCAAACTGGAAAACAGTTTCTCCTGATGCAAAGAAAACTGACTTGAAACTAAAAGAGAGGTGCTGCATTCCCTCTTGAAATTCATATCCTGAAGAATGGGAAATTTTAGAGTAGGTTTGAGGGGTGATGATGAGCTGTCCCAGACCATATAGAGTCAATATGAGAACCAGTGGGTCTATCAAATGATTGTTTTTTGGTCAGTTGCAGTATGCAGTTGCAGTAATGGCAATGTTTCTAATCAATTGCATAGAAAAGCAGTGAATTTGGAAGCTAACATGCAGTGACATCTTGTATTAGTCCGTTTTCACACTTCTGATAAAGACGTACCCAAGACTGGGCAATTTGCAAAAGAAAGAGGTTTATTGGACTTAGAGTTCCATGTGGCTGGGAAGGCATCATAATCGTGGTAGAAGGTGAAAGGCATGTCTCACATGGCGGCAGAAAAGAGCAAAGAGTTTGTGCAGAAAAATACCTCTTTTTAAAACCATCAGATCTCATGAGATTTTTTCACTATCACAAGAATAGCAGGAGAAGGACCAGCCCCCATGATTTAATTACCTCTCACTGTGTCTTTCCCATGACATATGGGAATTGGGGAGTTAAAAATCAAGATGAGATTTCGGTAAGGAAACAGCCAATCATATCATTCTGTCCCTGGCCCCTCCCAAATCTCATGTCCTCACATTCCAAAACCAGTCATGCCTTCCCAAAAGTCCCCCAAAGTCTTACCTTATTTCAGCATTAACTCAAAAGTCCACAGTCCAATATCTCATCTGAGACAAGACAAGTCCCTTCTGCCTATGAGCCTGTAAAATCAAAAGCAAGTTAGTTACTTCCTAGATACAATGGGAGTATAGGCATTGGGTAAATACAACCATTTCAAATGCGAGAAATTAAACAAAACAAAGGGGCTACAGGCCCCACGCAAATACAAAATCCAGTAGGGAATTCAAATCTTATACCTCCAAACTGATATCGTTTGACTCCATGTCTTACATCCAGATCACAGTGATGCAAGAGGTGTGTTCCCATGGTCTTGGGCAGCTCTGCCCCTGAGGCTTTGCAAGGCATAGCCCTCTCCTGGTTGCTTTCACAGTCTGGTGCTGAGTGTCTGTAGCTTTTCCAGGTGCATGGTGCAAGGTGTCAGTGGAGCTACCATTCTGGGGTCTGGAGGATGATGGCTCTCTTCTCATAGCTCCACTAGGCAGTGCCCCAGTAGGGACTCTATGTGGGGGCTCTGACCCACATTTCTGTTCCACACTGCCCTAACAGAGGTTCTCCATGAGGGCCCCACTCTTGCAGCGAACTTCTGCCTAGGATTCCAGGTGTTTCCATACATACTCTAAAATATAGGCGGAGGCTCCTAACCCCAGTTCTTAACCCTGTGCACCTGCAGGCTCAACACAATGTGGAAGCTGCCAAGGCTTAGGTTTGCACCCTCTGAAACCACAGCCCAAGCTTACATTGGCCCCTTTCAGTCCTAGCTGGAGCAGCTGGGACACAGGGCACCAAGTCCCTAGGCTGCACACAGTCCAAGGACCCTGGTCCCAGCTCATGAAACTATTTTTTCCAGCTAACACTCCAGAATGTGATGGGAGGGGCTGCCTCAAAGGTCTCTGACATGCACTAGAGACATTTTATCCATTTTCTTGGTGATTAACATTTGGCTTCTTGTTACTTATGCAAATTTCGGCAGCCAGCTTTAATTTCTAATCAGAAAATGGGATTTTATTTTTTATTGTATTTTCAGGTTGCAAGTTTTCCAAACTCTTATTACCTATTTCCCTTTTAACTAAATGCCTTTAACAGCACCCAAGTCACATCTTGAATGCTTTGCTGTTTAGAAATTGCCTCCTCCAGGTTGCAGTGAGCAGAGATTGTGCCACTGCACTCCAGCCTGGGCTATAGAGTGAGACTCCATTTAAAAAAAAAAAAAAAGGAAATTGCCTCCTCCAGATACTCTAAATCATCTCTCTCAATTTCAAAGTTCCGCAAATCTCTAGGGCAGAGGCAAGATGCCACCGATCTCTTTGCTAAAAAAATAACAGAGTCACCTTTCGCTCCAGTTCTCAACAAGTTTCTTATCTCCATCTGAGACCACCTCATTCTGGACTTTACTGTCCATATTGCTATTAGTATTTTTGATAAAGCCATTCAGCAAGCTCTAGGAAATTCCAAACTTTCCCACATTTTCCTGTCTTCTTTTGAGCCCTCCAAACTGTTGCAACCTCTGCCTGTTACCCAGTTCCAAAGTCACTTTCACATTTTCAGGTATCTTTTCAGCAGCTTCCACTCTACTGGTACCAATTTACTGTATTAGTCCATTTTAATGCTGCTGATAAAGACATACCTGAGACTGGGCAATTTACAAAAGATAGAGGTTACTGGATTTACAGTTCCACATAGCTGGGGAGGCCTCACAATCATGGTGGAACGTGAAAGGCATGTCTCACATGGCAGTAGACAAAAGAAGAGAGTTTCTGCAGGGAAACTCCTCTTTTTAATACAATCAGATCTGGTGAGACTTATTCACTATCATGAGAATACACCTAAAACATGCATGTGAGTTTTAGACCCACTGGCAAGGAGTAAGATAAATTCTCTCTGACATTTTGAATGTAAGAAAGTCATTGCAACTTTACCGAGGTGTGAAGGGAGAATAGATCCTGGGCATAATATGCAGTCCACTTTTTCTCCGTTATCTCCCCTTCCCCTGTACACCAGTGCTATGCCTTTGGGGAAATGGCTGTGTGTAAATTCTAGGAGGCATTTGCTGCAACTTGTACTCCTTATGGTCTTAAAGCCTGTGCTCAAAACTTTCCCAAATTAGGCTCAATACTGAAGGTTTATCAGCTCTTTGGTAAAGTAGAGTCACCCAGGCTTGGGTGCATTGGCAGAACCTGCATTGCTATTTGTAAAAGTACCAAATAAAGGGAGACTGCTGGAGTTGTTATCACAGCAGCTTTTTTTCATTTTGGTTCAAGACTAAAGCTGATCTCCATATTACTGATGGTACCAAGGCCGCTGTGGACACAGCCTCGCCAGCGGGCTTCCAGAAGGCAGCATTTACAACATTGGTCATGTCTGGGTTTCTGCTTTTTTAGCATAGAAATACAAATTGTTTCATGGGCAAATGTAAACATCCGCAGGAATTCTTCAGAGTGTGTGGGGACAGAAATCTAGTAATAAATTGGTTTTCTTGCTCATCAGTTATTATGATTTGAATATCTTTATGTGTAAGTGTGATCATATTATAAGACTTCAAGCTGACTATATATCTGAATTGAAAATGAGAGCCATGTATTGGGCTTTTGCACGATGGGTGTCCGTATTGCAAAGTCATCATCTACATTTTTATATAAAACTCCTAATGCCCTCAGAGACCTGACTTCCCAGCTTTTGCTGCTATCATTGTGATCTCTCTTTTTAAGAGCTACTGATTGATGAGTTTTACTTGCTGATTTTTCACTGTTGAATTTACTTTCCTAATTCCCACTAGTAGGAAACACTTCCAACAACAAAATTGATGATCGACATGCCAGCAAATAGGCTGCTAACAGAGAGAGGAGAATAGGGAATAGTCTCTGTCATCAGGCAGTATGCCTTACCAAGTCAAATTCGCCCAGAAGTAAGATAAATCTTGGATGAAGTTAGGCTGGCTTGAGATCCACCTGTAGTTTTCATTTCTGAGAAGTATATAAAATCAATTGCTCTGCCCATCTGTATTCTCCCTTGCTAATCTTTATACAATGGTATTCCACAAATAACATTTGATAGTGGGTGGCAAGTAAAGTTACAGCTTTAGCACTGTACTAATTACTTTAAATCTGTTTCATAGAATGCTGCTGACTCCCACAAGGGCTTTAAGAAAAATATCCAAAAGAAAGGAATTATTCCTCCTGCTCCCCTTATCTGTTAAAGAAATGAGCATTTCTGGAATATGAACATGTTATTTGCACAGGAGTGGGCAAGGCAGTTTCATATACATGTTAACCCTCAACAAAAAATGTAAGGAAAAAATTATAATAAATATTCAAATAGGAGCAGCAACTCACCTAAAATCATACCTGAGTGTTTACGTAAGACACAGAGCTAAAGCTTAAACCCAGTTCTTTTGATTCTTAAATCTAGAAACTTATATATTTTTTGTTCTTTTTTGCTGTTTGTACATCAAATATCCTCAGCTACAAAAATAGATATCAAAATCCAAATAATATTAAAATATTTAAAATGAAGAAAAGTTTCTTTTTCCCAAAACCATGACACATGGATAGACATTATAGTAAAATATTTCCAATTCCATAATTTTTTTAGTGCAGAGATGTATAGGAATACTTACCTGCCTAAGTATATCTATATATATTTTATTTGCAAAATTGGTATGTACTAAATATATAGATTTATAATTTGCTTTTCTCATCTAACAATATCTCAGGTCTTTCAAGTTTTATGTGTAATGTGCCTATCATTGATAGTTGCATAGGGTTCATCAAAGTAATACATATCTATATGTAAACATGTTACACAAATTTGCATATTATTTATATTACATATGTGTTTACATATACATGTGTATTTTTTAAGTCAAAGAATAAAGGGTTATAAAATATAAACTGCATGATTGCTAAATCAGACTCACAAATCACATTTGCTAATAATTTGTAAAAGCAGGTAATGGTGAGACAGATGAAACACGAAATCTTACTCCAAAGTCACAGACTACAAACAAAACAGATGAATACGACTATATTACACTAAAATCTTCTGCACAGCTAAAGAATCAGACAGTGAAGAGACAACATGTAGAATAGGAGAAAATACTTGCAAACTATCATCCAACAAAGTACTAATAACAACTCAAGAGCAAATAATAATAATACCATAAAATGAGAAAAAGATCTGAATAAAAATTCCTCAAACTAAGACATATAACTGGCCAATAAATATACAAAAAGTGCTGAACAGCACTTATCATCAGGGAAATGCAAATTAAAACCATTATGAAATACCTCACCCCAGTTAGAATGGCTATCATAAAAAATCATCAGTTTGTTTAAGTCAAATCTAAATTCTCCAAACCCCCTACTCTTTATGGTTCTAGGTTCAAATTATTCAAAAGAGAAATTTACATAAGTGAAAGAGCAACTATCACTCTCTGGAGGCCATTACAGTGAGATGCAATGAGATACAGCCATGAGGTAACCAACCAAGGGTTCCAGCATGCCTTTGCTCTCCTCAGATTTTCTTAGCTTTGTGCTCACATCTTCTTTCAAAATGCTGGTCTTGCTGAGCAACAACAGCTCTGGGCCCATCACTAAACATATGGCTGAAGAGCCTCAGAGACAATGACTTCCACATATTCCTGTGCTAACCTCCCCTTTTCAGTCCCACTTCAGTGTCTTCAGGGTGTCCAGGTCAGTCACTCACTGATTCTCCAGTTTCTCCTTGCAGACCTTAATTTCTTTCCCCAACTCTTCCCACGGTAGTTCAAGGTATCACCCCTATAATAATTTCCTGGTGCCATAAAATGCTTTCTCCTTTCCTAAGTGTACCTTGAATAATAAAACATGGTATTAATACACTGAAACATAGAAAGCAACAACACCATAAAGCCATAGTTAATCGTGTCTTAGCTCCTCAGCCCAGGAAGCTACCCCTACCTAAGCAAAGAGATACAAAATTGAAAGGGAGAACACTGTCCTCTTCTCCAGGTTTAGAGGAGTATAGAGGAGATGTAGGGAAACTTCTGCTCAAGGCATATTAGACCTTCAAAATCTGCTTTTCTTTGCTGGGTGTGGTGGCTCATGCCTGTAATACCAGCACTTTGGGGGGCCGAGACGAGTAGATCACCTGAGGTCAGGAGTTTGAGACCAGCCTGGCTAACAAGGTGAATCCTCATCTCTACTAAAAATACAAAAATTAGCTGGGAGTGGTGGCGGGTGCCTGTAATCCCAGCTACTCGGGAGGCTGAGGCACCAGAATCGCTTGAACACGGGAGGCAAAGGCAGCAGTGAGCAGAGATCGTGCCACTGCACTCCAGCCCGGGCGACAGAGTGAGGCTTTACCTCTGCTTTTCTCAAGTCCTCATCCACCTACGGTTTTTGGTTGCTGTGATTTTACTCTAGAGAAAACCTGCACTAAAAATGTGTGTCACTGCTGGTGTGGAGGCTGGCGTTGTTGGTCCCATGCAGAGTGGGAGGAGGCAGGAACAAAAATTCCAACAAGTTCTTTCCTATTTTTATTCTCTCACCACAAGGCAAGGCTGCTTTCTGCCCCCGTCTGGTCCCTCCTCTCTTATACACACACCTTTTCAAAACAGCCTCCTCCAGGATTCTCACAGCTCTCTCAACGTCTTGGTGGTTTCTGTCATTGTCCCCTGGGTTGTCACCTTTCATATGTGGCCAACACTTGTGCTTTCCTGCATCTAGTTGTAACATTTTCTCCCTTTTTTTAAACGCATCCATTTTATTGAAAGGAATTTGAGGCTTTAATCGGGTATATTGAAGTTTAAATTGCTTTTACTTTGTTTCACACTTTGTCTTAGCTAAGGCTGCCACACAAAATGCCATAACAGGGTGACTTAAACAACAGAAATGTATTTTCTCACAGTTCTGTAGGCTGGAAATTTGCTCCAGGATGACAGCATGGTTGAATTCTGGTGAGAGTCCACTTTCAGAGTTGCAGATGGCTGCCTTCTTGCTGTGTCCTCACATGGCAGAGAGAGCAAGCCACACTTTCTGGTATCTTTTCTTATGAGGACACTCACCCTATAGGATCAGGGCCCTGACTTATGACTTCATTTAACTTACTTCTGTAAAAGCCCTATATTTAAATACAGTCATACTGGTGGATTGAGATTCAACACATGGATTTTGGGCAGACACGGTTTAGTCCATAACACAATTCTAATTTTCATTTTACTCTCCGTCTTCAGTTCAGAAACTCAGTATCTTCTTGCTGCATCAAAGCTGCTCATTTTGTTCTCAGTCCCTTTTGCTTTGCTTAGCTTTACTCCCTGCATGCCAACATACAACCTCCTAGAAATTTTTTTTTCTATGTATCTTCTAATTTTCATGAACAGTTAGCTACCCTCTTTCTCAGTACCCTTGGCTAGGGAGGGTGTATTAGTGTTCAAGTCTTAATCATCTAACCAATAATTACTAAATCTAGTTGAAATGCATACACACATTAAAAACACTTAAAGAGAAGTCTGTCAACAAATATGTATAGGCTAAGTGCTACATGACAAGTACTATGCAAGAACTGGGGAAAAAAATAAGAAAACTAAGAGTCCAGCTCACAATAAATTTATACTAACGAAGGGATTTGATGCTCTTCAGTGGTAAAACCTGAGATTAAACACTCATTAAATTACATCACATAGTCAGAGACTCTTAAGTTTTTGGCAAGCAGGCCATGTATTTTCCAACTATAATAAAGACTCTGAGCTCAAACTGTGTGTTGTTGAGTGTGGATTTGATCTTCATATCTGAAGCAGATAATAAGGATATCAAATACTTTTACTTATAAAAAAATCTACCTAGTAAACACGCTAATATTGTTTAAGGAGGCCAGCATAATTGAATAACTAGTTTGTTCTTGAGAGATGAACCATTAACACAAAAATCATTTTTCCCACAGAATTATGTCTATTTCCAATAGGTATTCATGCAAAATGACCTAATATTTTTGTAAAAAAAATTGACACAGAAATACTTCTGTTTATTTTTCATGTAACTTTTTTCATTGAGTCTAGCATGGAAAGTGGAAGACAGAACAGCTGATATTTTCATGCCTGTTCATTTAATTTAAATATATTAAATATATCTTTTATATTATGTTACTTCTAGGAATAAGCATTATTAAACATGCATGGAAAAATCAAAGTTATTTTTTAAAAAAGAAGATAAGTGTCTACTGCTATTTTTATTAACAGGCTGACATATCTGCATAATGCATCACCATATTCTCTGCATTTCATTCAGAACTAGGCAAAGAGTGGATTAATGAATGACTGTCTTACAGACAGGCATGGACTACAAGCATTCTTCTACCTCTCCTGAGAAAATGAATAATTATTACAATGTTTCTCTCAGTCTAACATAAAATTATTCTCTCTTAGGGAGGTTTCCAGTAACATTTTTCTCATTATATAAAAATATATATTGTAGATGATAACTTTTGTGAATTTATTTTATGTAAATATGGAATTAGGATATACTTATTGATAGATGATCCTTTTTACTCTCAATATATTTTGTCTATCTTTTCTGGTCATTTAACTTTCTTCCACAATCTCATTTTCTACTGGCTCTGTTTTCGGGGTGGTAAATAATTTATTGAACAGTTACTTATAATTATGAACAATGCTGTAAAGATTCCTTCATGTTTAAATAGTTCAAAAATATTTTGGCATGAGTGGACTTAAAAAGGAAAATTAACACTACTTTTGGATTTAGTAAAATTTTAAAGAAAGTGGTATATTATGAAAAAAGATAAGAAAGCTTCAATTCACTGTATTTAAAAGTGTCACAAAATGTTTATCTAAAATGTCTGGGATTTCTTGTTTTTCATTTGTATAAATTTAAGGGGTACAAGTGTAATTTTGTTACATGAATATATTGCATAGTGGTGAAGTTATGGCTTTTAGTGTATTCATCATTCAGATACTGCACATTGTACCCATTAGGTAATTTCTCATCACCTATCCTCTCTCATCCTCCCTGCCCTTCTGAGTTTCAATTACTTATCATTTCCCATTCTATGTCTATGTGTACACATTATTTGTCTCCAACTTGTAAGTGAGAGCATGTGGTATCTGCCTTTCTATTTCTGAGTTGTTTCACACAAATTAATGACTTCTAGTACCATCCAAGTTGCTGCAAAAGACATGATTTCATTTTTTATGGCTGAATAATATTCCCTAGTATATGTATACCACCTTTTCTTCATCTAATTTTCCACTGATGGACAGTTAGGTTGATTCCATATCTTTTCTTTAGTGAATAGTGCTGCTATAAACATACAAGTGCGGTGTGATTTATTTTCTTAAGAAGCACATAACTAAATGAAAATAAAAGTCATGGTTTATTTTGCTATCATGATTTATTTTCCTTTGGGTAAATACTCAGTAATGGGATTGCTGGATCAAATAGTAGTTCTAGCTTTAGTTCTCTGAGAATTCTCCATTTTATTTTCCTTAGATGTTGTACTAGTTTACATTCCCACTAACAGTGTATTCCGTTTTCTGTGCATCCTTAACAATATTTGTTACTTTTTGTCTTTTTTTATAATAATTCTGACTAGTATAACATGTGTTTTAAATTTGCATTTGTCTGACGATTTGTCACACTAAGTATTTTTTTCATATGTCTCTTGGACATTTGTATGTCTTCTGTTGAAAACTGCCTACTTGTGTCCTTTGCCTATTTTTAATGGGATTATTTATTTATTTATTGCATTGTGTGAATTCCTACTAAATATTAGTCCATGTAGGATGCATAGTTCGCAAATATTTTCTCTCATTCTGCAGGTTGTCTGTTCACCACTGATTATTTCTTTTCCTCTACAGAAACCAATTGATCTTTGACAAAACTGACAAAAATTATACAGTGGGGAAAGGACATCCTTTTCAATAAGTGGTGTTGGGAAAAACTGGATTGCAGAAAGATCAAATTTAACTCCTATTCTCATCATATAAAAAATTAACTCTAGATGGATTAAACACATGCAAGACTTAAAACTACTAAAATACTAGATGAAAACTTAGAAAAACTCTTTGGGACGTTTGACTAGGAAAAAAAAATCATGACCAAGACCTCAAAACAGAAACAACAAAAAATTTATAAATGGAATTAATTAAACTAAAATGTTGGTTTTTGAAAAAGCTCTATGACCAGATGCTTTGTCTAATGGAGTTTGATAAATTAAGTCTTAGAACATTAGTTGGAACCTGATGTTAGGGGGTGTTGGACACTGAGCCTACTTTGACTTATAGGCCATTTTTCTCTGATATGAAACTATCAAAAGTTTTTGAGCAGGTGATTGATATAAGTAAATACTTTGTTTTTTAGAATAATTTGCTGACAAGGCTGATTTAATCATGGTAAGTATGAATGTTTCAGGCTCATATATGAATTCTGATAGGAGTCTAACACAGAAGGTCTAGATTAGTAAGAAATTAAATTTAGTAAAGAACAAATCTCAAATATTGCAAGGTCTCTGAAAATGGACAACAAAATACCGTGAAGCATAGGTTGCCAATTTAGATTGAAGTGTACATTGTTATTCTAAAATATTTCTATAGAGTAATGTATATCTATCCATAAATGAAATCACCATACTTAGTGTAACATAAAGACACATTAAAGAAGAGTAATTTCAAAGACTAATGGATTTCAATGAAAAGAAATCAACAGATTCCTGCTAAGCAGGACCATTTTCTTATTTTTCTTTTGCCAAGTTCTACAAGACTGAATAATTTAAAGAACTAGATGAGATAGGGAGTTAAGCAACCTGAGTTTCTGGTTGTTTTAAAACAGCAAAAATGTCATTGCACACTGCCAAGAGGTGTTTCTAAAATGAGAGCCCAGAGAGAAAGCAGATCATACGGATGTAAGAAAATAGAAAATAGAGGAAGTTGCCTAAATTGTCATGAGAGAATTGACTTAACCACTACTCCGCTTTTATTTCCATTTTAGTTATGTGCTTCTTAAGAAGCCCAACTGATTTTTTGGTGTTGCTAGACATCATCAGAAAAGCTATGTGAAGCTCCTGCATCTCCAAACAGTTCATCCAGGGGGATTTCTAAGACAGAATTTATCCTCCAGATCCTTCTCATCTCCTCCCGTCATTTGGTCAAAGTCTCCCTCAATGGGAAATGACTCTCTGTACAGGCTCCCTCATCTGGCCCCTACAACTGCTCTGGGATATACATATATATATATATGTATATATATACACACACACACACACACACACACACACACACGTATATATATACATATACATATATATATATATATACACACACACATAAATATATATATGTGTGTATATATATATATTTCTTGGAGAACTCAGGCTTTCCATTGTTGAATACTAAACATTTTAAAGGCTTTTGTATTTCTATACTGACATTCAAATATGCTCAAGCCACCCAAGCAGTGTGAAGCCTGATATGTCTCCTCTGTTCTAAGAATCTGAGTTATGTATTTATTCAAGAACAAAGTTGAAGAGCAATATCCAGGAGTTTGTTTATATTATTCTTGTTAAAATAAAAATCTAAATGTAAATATGTCAATTAGAAATTAAGTGTGCAAATGTCACTTTTTGACTTATTTAAATCAATCTTTACTTATATCTGAAGTAAACCCAGAGAAATTATGGAAAATTATGTTCCTATTGTAATCAAAAAGCTTTTCTAAATTGTGTCAACTTTCTAGAATCCTACAGAGAATCAGAACAATTTGCTTGAGGAAATCCCCCGGATTCTTAGGTGTGGGCTCACATTGATTGCCACTGAAATACACAATGTACCAGCCATCATGACCATTTCAGATCCTATGCATCTGGTTTTCTTTTTTCTTTGCTTTGAGAATGATAATCTTTTAGAAGGCATTATGCTTACGTGGTAAACCCCATAGATGCCAAATATTAGGTTGGCGCCAAAGTAATTGTGGCTTTTGTCATTAAAAGTAATGGTAAAAACTGCAATTACTTTTGTGCCAACCTAATATTTGTGTGAGGTATTGCAAATTTCCTAAGATAAGGTCAGAGAAAAACAAACATATCTCATATTCTCTTTCTGCAGCCCAAGGATCTCTGCCGTTTCCCAGCATGAGTAAATATTTGATTCTTTTTATCTCCATTCTCAAATTGAGGGAATGTACTCTCTTCCCAGGTCCACAAGGGGGTGTAATTTCAAGGGCAAAAACTTCCTGCCGCCATAACCTTGCCCCCTCCTCTTTCTCTCCATCCTGGGATTAGAGGTCTTTGTTTTAATTTCCCCACCCACAGGAAAGGACCAAGGTCAATCGCTCCAGCAGAAGTTTAAAGGAACTCTTTTCATTGTCCAGGAGGCTTGGAGAAGGAGGGAATTCCTCCCAGATTAAAAGTTCCTGTCCCCTACATCTGGATGGATTTCCCCCTCTGGGGTTCCCTTCCACTACCCTTGTGGAAGCTGCTTTCTCTCCTGGATTGAGTCTTTCTGTATTCTCTCACTCAGTGTGAGAGGAGCTTTCTTTCCTGGACTTCCCCCTCAGGGGTCCCCTTGTGGAAGATGCTTTCCCTCTCCAAAATTCCATACTTAGGTCCCCTTCCACAATCCTTGTGGAAGCTTTCTCTCTCTCTTCTTTTTCTCTATCTCTCTGCCTAAATAAATCACTTTCTGCAAAAACTCTTTGGGGTCCAATATTTACTTGTGAGTGCATCATGCTGTGATCCCCTCTCCCATTCTTGGGTGAGTGAGAGACCAAGAGCCTGGAAAAACATCCTCTCAGGGGAGCTGAGTGCTCCCCTGCACCACAAAAGCCAGAAACAAAATCACTTCTCTATATATCTTCTTTATAGGAGATAGTGGCATTATTGTAATGGGGCGGGGCTGCGTACTCAGCTCCCTCCCTGTCTGATTCTGAGGTCCTTGGCCTCTCTAACCCCAAGAATGGGAAAGGGGCCCCAGAGGCATAGTGAGCTTACTGTTGGAAAAAATATTGTGGACCCAAAGTGTTTAGCAGAGAGTGATTTATTAGGCAGAGAGAGAGAAAAAGGAGAGAGAGAGAGAGAGCACCCATGCCGCCCTGGGAGGGGATCCAAGGAAGGAAACAGTATAGGTAAGGAGCATGGGGTTTTAAGCCTGGAGTTATTCCCTCCCCATTCATGTTCTCGTCCAATGAGAGGAGTTCTTTCAAACTTCCTCTGGAGTGATTGATCTTTGACTCTGATACCAGATTGGCTGCTTGATCAACAACAGAGCCCCTTCCTCCCAGAGCTTTCAGCCAGCGTTTTGAACAAAGAAGCTCACCTGGATTTTCCACCTAGCCCAGGAGCAGGAAAGTTAGAGAACTTTACATTCTGGATGGGGTGTGGATGGAGGCATGGCGCTGGGAAGTGCTTGCCTTTGAAACCACGCTAGTCGTGGACCCAGGAAGAGAAGTTTTTTTCCTTAATACAGTCCTTCACTATCTCTTCAAAAAACTTAGGAAAGTTAGACAAAGTCTTCAACACAAAAATTTGCTAAAATCTTCCTACAAACTAAAAAAAAATTTAAAAATTTACACTTGAGCTCTAGCAGATGTAAAAAATGTACATCATTCCAAGACCATAACATTCATCTAAAGATATGAAAATGTATATTATTCTATGAAGACAGTGCAACCTTAACCTTATCTGACACTAGACAAGGATAGTTTGACAAATGAAAATTATAGGTGAGTCTAACTTATGAATATTGATTCTTATTGACTGTTACTGTATCACTTAGGTCATGTAATGCTGTGGTATAAAAAGCTCCCAAATCTCATATGTTTAACATAAAAAAAAATCCCTTATGCCCATTTTCTGGTTGTCAAAAGAAATCTATTCAATGAGTCATTCAGTGAACTAGAAGCTCACAAGCTCTATTGCAACATGTGCTTCCAAGATCACTTTGGAAGGAGGAAGATCATTCTGGACAGTTTAGACTTGCAATTAAATATTGCAGCCAAGAAGTGACACACAAGCCTTCCATTCACAATACATTGGCTATGCCTAATTAGAGTTAGGGCAGAAAGAAGAGAATATCAGTGAGTAGCACTAATGACTACCACATTTGGCAAGCAATGTCTACACAAATAATGGCCTCAATTTCATCCACTGCATTCATTTCAAGAATACAGACAGGACAATATTAGAAAAAAATTATCAAGCAATTAATAACATTAAAAGATTAACAGAACATTAGAAGATAAACAAAATTTTAAAAATATCCCACTAGGTGAGGTAAGAGTTAGATAAAATTCAATATTCATTCACGATTTAAAAATATACAAATGAAGAAAAACACAAATGAGACAGAATAAAAATCAAAAGAAACATTGTTAATAAATTAAAAAGTTAGAAATATACATCAATACTACCATATTACAATAAATAATAGAAGATATAAATTCTAAAAATATATTAATAATTAATTCATGATAGAAATACTAAGTAAATGAAGTATATTATATTCCAGAATTGAAAAAGTCAATATGTCAAAGATTTTTATTCATCTAAAAATATATGTAGTTTAAATATAATAATATTAAAATCAAATTTTTTAAAGATGAAAATCTGAATTTAATATTAAATATGAAAATGTGATGTGAAGGTCAGTGGGTTAGAGGGAGGACTTTTCCTTACCAGTTATCAAAACTCACTGCACAGCTACAGTGACTAAGATACTGTTGTATTGATACAGTGACACATAGATTGACATGTGAATTATGCTACACAATACAGAACCAGGTACACTTGGGTATGGATACTTAGGTATGATGGAAGTAGTATTATATCATTGGGGGAAAAAATGAGAGTTTTGATTTCAAAAAATGTCTATCCTTAGGGGAAAAATGAACAAGTACTTCACACAATTAAAGCAGACACACAGTTAAATAGAAGAAATAAGACATTGAGTTTGATAGATTGGTAGGATGACTGTAGTTAACTTTCATCGATTGAACATTTCAGAATAATTAGAAAAGAATAATTCAAATGTTCTTAGCAGAAAGAAAAACAAATATTTACCGTGACAGGTATCAAATTATCCTGATTTGGTTATGTGAATGTATCGCACTATCATATGTACCCAGAAAACATGCACATGTATTATGTGTCAATAAAAACTACAAAATATTGAAAAAGTTAAAATAACTCCTTTCCTGGTAGCTAAACCACCTAAATTTTATAGGCAAAGTCTAAAACTTTAAAAGACAATACAGATTATGTATAAAGACCTTCATGTAAGAAAAGTTTATTTTAAAGTACATAATGCTAAAATATTGATAAAATATTTAAAATTTATAAGTTCTGCTCATCCAGAAATACAAAGAAAAAAGGGAGGCCATGAACTGAAAGTTGATATTTGAAATATAAATAACCAAAAAAGTACTTCTCTAAATTATTGTGAAAAAAATAAATAACAAATTATAAAGCAAAGTAGGAGTAGGCATTTTACCAAAGAAGCACATTTGAGGAATACGTATTTCAAAAGATGCTCAACTTTGTCATTCATGAAGGAAATGCAATCAAATATATTTTACCCCCACTGTAGACTATTAAAAATTAAGGTGTTGGAGAATACCAAGTGTTAAAGAGGATGTGTTTTTAAAAACATGCTTATACATTGCTGTTTGAAATGTAAATTGGTATGACAACTTCAGAAAATAATTTGATCTTATTTTATAAAGTTGACTTGTCACATATCCTATGTTACAGAAATTTACATGTGCACCAGGACCTATACACAAGAATATTTGTAGCATCATCATTTGTAATAGCAAACGTACACACACACAAACAAACAAAAGGAACCAACTAAATGTCTATGGGCAAAGAATGGATTGATAAATAAATTGTACTATAGTCAATATTACAAGAGTGGAGTGAGTTATACTACACCACTTAGAATGCATAAATCACAGCTAAAGGAATATATGTGTTAATGTTTGAAACAACATTTTTTGAAAAAAATCTTATCTCAGAAGACTACATAAAGTTTTCTATCTCTATTACTTTCTTATTTCTGTTATAATAAATTAACTCAATCATAGGGTCTTAAAACAATACAAGTTTGTTATCTGACAGTTCTGGAGGCCAGAATTTTGAAATAGATTTAAACTGGGCTAACATCAAGATGGCTACTGGGCTGTGTTCTTTTCTGAAGTATCTAGGAGAAGAATCCCATTTTCTTGCCTTTTCTGACTTGTTGAGGCTGTCTACACTCTTTGGCTTTTGGCCTCCTTCCATCTTCAAAGTCAGCAATCACATCACTGAATTCTGCTTTGTGGTTACATCTTCTTCTCTGACTCTCACTGACTCTCCATTTTATCTTTAAGGACCATTACGATTACACTGGGCTCACTCAGATAAAACAGGGAGTCCGCAGATCAACAGCTTTAATTCCAGCTGCTATCTTGGTTTCCCTTTGCCCTGAAACATAACACACTCTTAGATTACAGGGGTTAGTGTGTGTGTGCGGGGCGGGGGGGGGGGTACATTATTTTTATAAAACTTCAAAACAAAGAAAATTAGCAATATATAGCTCAGGAATAAATAGTCATATGATACAACTATGGCAAAAGAAGGAGGAGATGTTAATGACAAAGTTTAGAAAAGGTGTTACCTTTGGGTTTAGAAAGGGTGATTGGGATATGGAAAGAATACCTAAGTTACTGGCCATGTTCAAATTGTTGGATGGTTGGTTAATGGAGATTGATTAAAGAATCATGAACAATAACTCTTATAAATATTATGTATACTTTGGAATGTAATAAATATTTTAGAAGCTAGAATGAAAAAAGTAATGAAAAGACACCTTGGAAACAATTCATATGAATATCTAAGAAATAAGTGTTCCATGGTAAGGGAACGGCAAGTACAAAGACTCTGAGAAGCACTTGTAATATTCAAGCAACCCATTTAGTACAGCATAAGTTATTCAATTGTATACATTAATTCATATTCATATATTGCATATAATACATTCAATATTAATGAATACATGCTAAATAATATACAAATAAAAATAATTTAAAAAATAAGTCAAGAGTACTATGGTTTTATTCTTGTTTTACCCCTAAGGTAAATCATGGATAATACTTTTGTTTCCCTTATTTTGAGTTCCTTATCTACTATGTATATTGTAGATAATAAATGGCACTTAAAATGCCAACAGAGGCCAGGCATGGTGGCTCATGCCTATAATCCCAGCACTTTAAGAGGCCAAGGAGGGTGGATCATGATGTCAGGCATTCGAGACCAGCTTGGCTAACGTAGTGAAACCCCATCTCTACTAAAAATACAAAAAATTAGCTGGGTGTGGTGGCATGGGCCTCCCAGCTACTTAGGAGGCTGAGGCAGGAGAATTGCTTGAACGTGGGAGGCAGAGGTTGCAGTGAGCCAACGTGTCACTGTATTCCAGCCCGGGTGACAGTGTGAGACTCCATCCAAAAAAGAAATTGCAAACAGAAACATACAATCAGATATATGTTCCATCAGTTCTAATTTCCCATCACAATTGCATGAGGGAATAGTGTAGAATAACAGCTGGGGCTTATCTAATTCAACCTTTCCTTTAAATTTAATACTATTATCTGATTAGGCTCATCCTAAACACTACAGAGAATCCAAGGGATATGAGTAAATACAAAAAATAAAAGATATAACTTTTTTAATAGAAAATATTTTGCTTTACATTTAATTATTTTATGGTATGCTGTGGATAAAATCAATATTGGATAATTTATTATTTAAACACTTACTGATTAATGGCAGGTAATATTATATTTTAGATTTTCATAGTTTATTATTTACCAAAGTAACCACTATTTTATTTCATAAAACAGTAAATTATGCATTTTCTATGTTTTACCCTCCAGATATGAAAATGATTTTATTAGTTATTTCAAGCAATTCTACTAAAGATACTGCCAGGATTTTGCTTATACAAATATTTATTAAGTTGCAAATTTGATAAACTCCTTGTTGCAGTAGTGAAGCCTGAAGGCCTTTTGTCTCAATGACAAATTGCAATATTTAATTGGGTCCTATGGTGATTTCTCACTTGAGAAGAAGTGTTTCCAAAAACCAGAATTTAATTTTTTCCTACATTATGTAAGACAAATATACAACTATGTAAAAATGTTAAAGTTATTTACACAATTAAAAATTCACTTAAAAATTCATTTAATATCTTCATTAGAATATTAGCAAGATTTCTAGTACTGAAAGCAAAAACAACTACTTTTGCCAAAATCTGAGGTCTAAAATAAAGAAAAAGAAAAGAAATAGTGAAAGAACAAGAAAAAAATAATAGAAAAAAGGGAGATTTAAAAATAAAGTTATATATGCAGGAAAATAAAGTAATCCTCAAAATATTATGTAATACCAAATTGTAAGTGTATTCATGACTCAAATTGTTGCCACTTTTTCCCCAAATTCAAATAACTTTCATAAGAAAATTTTAGATCTGGAAACAAGAATATTTACTTTTCTAGATGTTCAAAATCTTGCCAAGGAAATTCTATGTGAATCTTTTTCTCAGTGTGATTTATTTGTATCTCTATTTTAACATATCACATGTAGTTCAAACTGACTGTTTGCTTACTGGTATCTTCTAATTTTCAAGTTTTAGAAAAAGAAAATATTTTATATTTTTCTCTATCCAGCATATTGAAGTACATGGTAGATACTCAATATATTATAAATCACTGAATGATATACAATGCATACTGCAGCATATAAGGCAAGTATTATGCTTAAAATACAACCAATGAGAGTTTTCATATTTAAAAATGGATAATGACTTCACATTGCATATTACTCAATCACCTCAATTTTTCACACTGTGTCCAAGGAAGTGAAATATCACATCCATATTATTCTCACAACTAGGTGATGAACTAGGTGAAGTATGAAAGCTAGAAATAACATGACCTCTTTAAAGAAAGCATTGAAGAATTTGAAATGTTTCGATAGAAATGTTTGCCAAAATATTATCAATTAGCTAAACAAACCGCACTTATTCAATGATTATATTTATCACTAGAGAGATCACAATAATAATTTCAAGGTGATTATTGTTTCTCTGTACAGGAATCATAGAATTCTATAATAAATATGCAAACTAGATGTAAAATTTAAGAATCATTGATTTATATAAAGTGATACTCAATTTGAAGGTCTAGTTCGTAAAAGGTATAAAAGCTCTGTCCACTGTGGAAATATCACATCTTTGATCTTTCTATTTCTACATTTACCTCAAATAATCACACCTATTTGATACACTCAGAATTTATTTTTGTGTTGTTTGTTTACGATATAATACAATTTTTCTCTCCTTCTTAAAGCATTTTCTTCTCAATGCTTTTTCTGTAATTTTTTTGTACATTTATCACTGGTCTGTATCATCATCGCCATAGTTGTCTTGTATAACTAGTTGAATAATTTTCTTCAGTTGTTTATATCTTATTTACACAATTACATTTTTAGTTCCATCATGGATATTATTTTAAGTATTTTACGTTTTGTCAATAGACTAAAGCTAGGGCCTTGAAAACAGTAAGCACTTTTTCTAATGATGGGTAATAGAAAGCCTATGGTGTTTGAATGTTATAGCATCTTTCCCAACAAATATCAGCAAGCCACAGAAAGCTTCTATCTTTTTCACTTGGTTCTAGAACTTAGTTGAACAACTAGCAATATGCAAATATGTATTTCTGAGACTTATTTTCAGTTAGAATCGATACTTTGATAACCACTGAAAAGGAATAATGATATAACCTAATTCCACTGAGAAATTAAAATTTAAACAGAGACTTTTAGCTTCTTGCCATGACAGAGCAGCTGCTATTGGAATTGCTCTCTTGCTGCAAACAACCATAAAACTAGATAAAATATAGAAAGCATTCACTGTGTAATGGAGAGAACAGGGCTGTGATATTTGTAAGTAGGAAAGCATATGAGCTGAGTACCACATTTATTTAGCTTTCTGCCTGAGGCCAGTTTCCAAACCGCCATCATCACCAAGTCCATTTCAATAGAAAGAGGTGTCTTGTTAATCAGAAAATAGAGTCTTGGTTGAGTAAACTGAGATTGGAGTTTAGCTTTGTTAAAGCAGTTGGAATTTTCAGGGCAGCATATCAGAGTCTTTGGTGAATAATAAGCTGCCCATGCAAAGAGTGCAATTCCATAAACCTTGTGAAAAACAGCTGCTTGGGGCTGAGAGTTAGACAAAGATTTCAGCAACTTCAGAGATATGTCTGGAAAGATTTCTATTGGTGAACACCCCAAGAATTTAGTTGAAATCTCAGAAAGGCTACATTAGTGCCCTACAACTAAAGAAAAAAACAAAATAACTCCCTCTAACCAAGCCCCCAAATTATAAAAATAAAAATAATCCCCCAGCAGTAAGTTCCTACCACAGTAAAACTCTATACTCTTTAAAGGAAGCTAACAAAAAGCAAATCTTTTATAGCATACCTTATAAGAATTTTCTGCCTATATTTAAAACAAAATTAAATATGCGAAAAAACAAAACAAAATATATAATCAAGGGAAGGAACAGTCATTATAAACATTTCCCACAATTAATCTGTGTGGTGATATTTGTAGACAAGGGTATTAAATACATCTTATAAATACATTTAAAAATTTTACAGAGAAAGAGGACAAAATGAATGAAAACATAGAAAATTTTGGCAAGAAAATAGTAAAATTGGAGAAGAACCAGCTAAAAAGTTTATAGTCAAAAACATCAGTATCTTAAATAAAAATTCATTGATACAGATTAAAAGAAGATAAGCCAAAGAAAAATATTCATATTTAAAATTACAAAAATTAAGACACCTACAGAAAAAGATAATTAAAACTAACAGAAAGTCTAGGTCCTGTGAGATAGCATCAGACATTCTACCATATGTTAAATATATCATTAGAATTTTAGAAAGAGATGGACCTAATATAATGGCTATTTTTTTTCAAAATTGATAAAGGAACAATCCATATGTTCCAAAGGCCTAGAATATCCCAGACACTCATACATAGGCATTTATAGTCAAATTGCTAAAACCAAGAAAAGAGAAAAAATGATAAAAGCAGTGGGAAGGAAATTAATGTCTGTTACATTTAGTATACAACAATAAGGATGACTGAAAAATACACTAGAGAATATGATGGAATTACATTTTCAAAATGCCTTGAAAAAAAGAAAAATCTCTGTCAAATGGAAATTCTATATTCACTTAAAGTATATCCTTAAAACTAGAGGCAGAATAAAGATATTTTAAACATACAAAAACTGAAATTTGTGTCACCAGTAGATGTTCACTACAAGGAATAGAAAATTTCTTCTGGCTAAAATGGAATAATCACAGATAAAAGCGTAAGTCTGCATAAAGGAACAAAGATTATTTAAAATGAATATATGAATCAATATTTTTTAAAAGCCTCAGAAATTATTAGAAAATTATTCACTATTTAAATAAAATGTAAAATGCGTAGTAGGGTTTGTAACATGATAGTAGTAAAATATAAATAACGATAGTACAGAATATGAGGATAAATTATATTATACCTAGGCTTATTTTATGTGAAATGGTATAATACTAATTTAAAGTAGACTCTTATAATTTATGCAAGTATATTTTAACTCTTTAGCAATAATAATAATAATACAAAAGAGGTATATTTAAGACAATAGTGAAGAAAAGATAAAAGAGAAAAATAAAAATTAATTTAAAATAACTGAGGAACAAAGAAATAAATACCAAATGGTAAATAAATGTAAAGTAGTATACTTATACTCAACTTCATGATAAATTACATTAAATATAAACAGACCTAATAGTCCAATCAAAAGATAGAGGTTGAGCAGATGAAAACAAAACAAACAAACAGAAAAGCTCTTTACAATAGACCCAATTTGAATATAAGGACACAATTTGGTTAGAAACAGAATGTTGAAAAATATGTAGTAGGTAAATGCTAAACAAAAGAAATTGTGTTGGGTTCCAGTTTAAGATAGCTGACTAGAAGCAGCTAGTGTACATCTCTCTCAGGGAGAGGAAACAAAGTAGCAGGTAAATACTAACCTGGCAAGTAGATTGTCTAAGAGATCGCACTGGGATTCACCAGGGAAGAAATGAGACCCATGGGAAGCAGAGAGGAGTGAAGCAACAAAGACCCACCTAGTGAAGCAGCAGCCCACCCAGACTGTTGCAATGCCTGGGGAAGCTTCATAACGCAGAGAAAATGATGCATGAGTGATCACTGGGGATTCACACTTCTGCCAAATAATTTGCAATCTTGACCATGAGAGATGTCCCCAGCTTCCCCAGGCTCCCAGGCTAACAGAGAGAACTGCCAGGAGTCTGCACAGGCACCACTAGGACCGACATGGAACCCCACGGGCCTTTGACCCCTGAATATCCCAGCACCAGCTGCCACTGCCCTGCCAGGAAGGAAGACAAAGTACTTTTAAACATTGCTAGAATAGATGCCACAGCCACAGCATGCAGTACTGAAGAGCAGGCAGACTGCATACTGTGTGACCACTGCCCCTACTACTCCTCACTCACAGACCCTATTGCAACTATACAGTCAAAACTCCAAAACAACTAGCTAACAACAGTATGTAGAGAACAAAATCTCACATATCAATATTAATCTTGAACCTAAATGACCTGAATGTCCCACTTGAAAGACAGAGTGGCAAACTGAATAAAAAAAATAGACCTAAACACCCAAACACATTCTGTCTACAAGAGACCAACCTACTGGCCAAAGACACAGTCAGACTTAAAAGGACAGAAAAAGAGATATCACACAAATGGAAAAGAAAATAAAATAAAAGTAGTTATTCTCATATCAGATAAGATTTTAAACCAACAAAAGTTAAAAAAAAAAAAGACAAAGAATAGCATTATGCAATGATAAGGGGTTCATTACAACAAGAAAATATAACTATCCCAAAAATATATGCATGCAACACTGAGCACCTAAATTCATACAACAAATACTACTAGACCTAAGGAAACAGACGGACAGCAACACAATAATAGTAGGGGACATCAGGACCCCAATGCCATCACTAAACAGAACATCAAGGCAGAAAATCAACAAACAAACTAGACTATGGTTTCTATAAATAGACTAAATAGACTATAGAGCAAAAAGACCTAATACATTTATAAAATATTCTACTCAACAACTACAGAATATACATTCTTCTCATCTGTGTGTAGAACATTTTTTTCTAAAATCAACTGTATGCTCAGCCATAAGGCAAATCTCAATAATTTCAAATAACTGAAATCCTATCAAGTATCTTCCTGGACCACAGTGAAATAAAATTGAAAATCAACACCAAGAGGAACTCTCAAAACTATAAAAGTACACAGAAACTAAACAACTGTTTCTGAAATGACATTGGGTAAACAATAAAATCAAGGCAGAAATAAAAAAATTATTTAAAAGAATGAAAATAGACATATAACAAACCCAAACCTCTGGAATATTGCAAAAACAATGCTAATAAGAAAGTCTGTAGCATGAAATCCTTACATCAAAAAGAATAGAAAGATCTCAAATTAGCAACATAGTGTTGTACCTCAAAGAACTAGAAAAACAAGAACAAACCAAACTTAAAGTTATTAGAAGAAAAGAACTGTAAAAAGATCAGAGCAGAACTAAATGAAATTGAGACCAAAAAAAAAAAAATGCTATGAAGGATTAATGAAACAAAAAGTTTTTATTCAGAAGGATGAATAAAATTGATATACTTTTAGCTAGGCTAACTAGGAAAAAATAGAGAAGACTCAAATAAGTACCATCAGAATTGACACAAGTAACACTACAACTAATACCAGAAAAATGCAAAAAATTATCAGAGACCACTATGAACATCTCTATGCACACAAACAAGAAAGCCTAGAAGAAAGGGATAAATTCCTAGAAACATGCAATCTTCCAAGTTTTAATCAGGAAGAAATAAAAACCCTGAACAGACCAACAATAAACAATAAAATTGAATTAATAGTTAAAAAGTCTCTGAAAGACAACAACAACAAAAAGCCCAAGAAAAGACAGATTCACAGCCAAATTTTACTAGACATACAAAGAAGAGCTGATACCAATCTTATTGAAACTATTCAAAACAAAATTGAGGAGGTGGGATCCCTTCCTAACTTATTCTATGAATGCAACATCATACTGATACCAATATCAGGCAAGGACAGAATAAAAAACAGAAATAAAAACAAAACTATAGGCCAATATTCCTTATAAACACAGATGCATAAGTTTTCAATAAAATGCTAGCAAACTAAATCCAATAACACATCAAAAAGATAATTTGTCATTATCAAGTGTGCCATGTTTCAGGGATTAAAGATAGTTCAACATACACAAATGAATAAACATGGCCCACCATATAAACTGATTTTAGAAGAAAAAACATACACTCACCTCAATAGATGCAGAAAAGGCATTCAATAAAATCTAACATCTCTATGATAAAACCTTTAACAAACCAGGCAAGATGGAACAGACCTCCAAATATTAAGAGCTATGTATGACAAACCCACAGCCAACATCATACTGAGTAGGTAAAAGTTGAAATCATTATCCCTAAACACTGGAGATGAAGACAAGAATATGCACTCTCTCTGCTTTTCTTCTGACTAAAAGTCCTAGCCACAGCTATCAGACAAGAGAAATAAATAAAATACATCTAAATTGAAAAATAGGAAGTCAAATTATCTCTGTTCACTGATGACATAATCATATACCTAGAACATCCTAAAGATTCCTCTGTAAGACTCCTAAATCTGATTAGCAACTTCAGTAAAGTCTGAGGATACAAAATCAATGTACAAAATTAGTAGCATTTCTATATACCAATAACATTCAAAGTGAGAACCAAATTAAGAACTCAATCCCATTAAAAATAGACACAAATACAAAAATAAAATACCTAGGAATACATTTAAACAAGGAGTCAAAATATCTCTACAAGGAGAACTAAAAAACACTGATGAAAGCAACGGTAGATGACACAAATAAATGGAGAAACATCCCATGATTGTGGACTGGAAGAATCAATATTGTTAAAATTGTCACACTATTCAAAGCAAAATAAAGATTTAATGCAATTCCCATCAAAGTACTGTCAGTTTTCACAAAATTAGAAAAAAATAATTCTAAAGTTCATGTGGAGCCAAAGACAAGAAGCTCAAGTAGTCAAAGCACTCCTGACCAAAATGTCCAAATGCAGGGACATCACACTGCCTGACTTCCAATTATGCTATAAGGCTATCGTAACTAAAACAGCATGGTATTGGTATAAAAATAAACACATCGATCAATGAAGTAAAACAGAGAACCCAGAAATAAACCATATACTTAGAACCAACTGACCTTGAATAAAGTTGACAAAAATTAACCATGAAGAAAGGAGTCCCTATTCAATAAATGGCATTGGAAAAACTGACTAGTCATATACAGAAAAATGACATTGGATCCCTATTTCTCACCATATACAAAAATTAACTCAAGATGGATTAAATACCTAAACATAAGACCTGAAAGTATAAAAATAGTACAAGAAAACCTAGGTAAATTTCCTCTGGACATTGACCTAGGCAAATAATTTATGACAAAGACTCCAAAAGCAATTGCAACAAAAATAAAAATAGGCAAATGTGATGTAATCAAACTAAAAACCTTTTGCACAAACACACGAAGAAATGCACATCACTAATCATTAGGGAAATGCAAACTAAAGAGTCACTGAGATACCACTTTAAATTAGTCAGAATACTTTTTATTAAAAAGAAACTTTTTATTAAAAAGTCAAAAAACAACAGATGTTGGTGTGAATGCAGAGAAAAGGGAACATTCACACACTGTTCATGAGGATGTAAGTTAGTTTAACCTCTATGGAAAACAGTATGGAGATATTGCAAAGTATAAAAAATAGAACTACCATTCGACCCATCAATCCCTCTACTAATTATCTATCCCAAGGAAAATAAATTATTTTATCAAAAAGACACCTGCACTCATATGTTTATTGCAGCACTCTTTACAATAGTAAAGTCATGGAACCAGCCTAAGTGTCCACCAATAGTTAATTAAATAAAGAAAATGTGATATATATACACCATGGAGTACTACACAGCCATAAAAAGAGTGAAATCTTGTCCTTTGCAGCAATGTGGATGGAGCTGGAGGCCATTATTGTAAGTGATTTAACAGAAGCAGAAAATCAAATATTGTTTGTTCTTACAATAAGAACTTATAAAAAGTGAGAGTTTTATGTCCATGTGAAGTACACATGGGCATAAAAGTGGGGAAAATAAGCTCTGGAGACCCCAAAGAGGGAAGGGTTGGGAGGGAGGGTTGAAAAATTACCTACTGGACAATAAGGTCCAATATTTGAGTGGTGGGTACACTAGAAGCCCAATCCGAACCACTGCACATGTAATACCCACAAAACAAACAAGCACATGTACTCCTGAATCTAAAATAAAATATATGTAATAAAAAAGGGTGTTCATATTAATGTCAGAAAAATAAAAATAGAATTTAAAAATGTGTATACTACTAGAAACAAAGAGGGAGGTCTCAAAATGATAAAATGATTAATTCCTCAGAAAACTATAATACTTTAAAACATGTATTTATCCAATTACATCACTTCAAAATATATAGAGCAAGTATTCACAAAATTTTGAAAAGCACAGTTGTCACATGTGCTCCCTTTAGCTTCTTCCCATAAGATATAAATGCCTACATATTCCATTTTGTTAAAATATTGAGTTCTTGGAGAAACATTTTTACTATCAATTTCCAGCAATATTTCAATAGTAAATGTTAATTTCAGTTAATCAATTTCCTTTCTGAAAGAATAGATATTCTAGCAAGCCACTATTAACATAGACCTTTAAAATTTTAAAATTAGAAATTTAAGAAGAAAAAAACAAAAATTGTAAAAGGATTCTCTATTATTTCTGTGCTTTCTATAAAATAGAAAAATGACCATAAGCTGCATGACCCCAGACACCATTTTGCACTAATTCCTTAGTATATTCCTAGGGCTGATGGAGTACTCAGCACATGGTAGAAAAATAAATAAATAATTATTGAATAAGGGAATACATTTCTTAATCAATGCACTAGTTTCGTAAGCTTGTAACTTCTCAAGCAATCCAATCTTTTTTTTTAGTGTGTAAGTGTAGCTATAAATGTACAATATGCAAATATAACAAATCACAAGAATATAAATTGTCTACTAAAGGCAACAGACAAAAGTGTATTTCTAGCCTGAAGTTATTCTGAAAAAGAAACTTATAACTTGACAGAAAAAAAAATAGAATAGTTAATAGGAATACATGTAAAACCAATGCATAATTGAGTTGTATTCCATAGAGGGTTATATACTTTAAATTTAGCTCTGAAAAAGATGAAGTGCTTACTAAGTAATTATTTTGCTGCTATTTAAACCATGATATTTAAGTTTGTGGCAGCACTAAAATAATATATATGAATATATGCATATATATTTCTCAGTCATATATGACTTTAAATGAGGCTGCAAATAAAATTATTACAAACTTTACAATGTCATTGCTGTCAAGAATTTATCTCTAGTCAGAGAGAATTGGCGAATTTTAGTTTAGACAAAATAAAAAACAAAGATGAATAGCTGATAATTTTCTGCTCTTTTTTGCTAAAGAGAGATTTTCCAACACCTCATTTTTATTTTTATTTGATATCTAATTAATATGTTTTGAAAAAAACCAAACCAACCATGAACAAAGAAAAATAAACCACAAATGCCTTTTCTCTCCCTTCCATACTTACTACTTCCACAATAGGATAACATAGAAGTGTTGGAACTCTTTAGTAAAATATTTAAATATTTTTCTTAAGATGTTCAGTAAAGTTTAAAGAAATAGAAATGGTTGGTCAAAATCAAAAGAGATGAGAAATGTAAATTTTATAGGATAGATGAAGAATTTCAGTATTCAAGAAAACAGACAGTAGATAATGTTCACTGAATAAAATAGAATGTACCACACTCAGCTATTGAGGCCTTTATATGGTGTCATTCTAGGTAATTAATAAAATATCAGAAGTGGGAAAATGAATTACAAAACCAGATTGCAATGTTTCAAGCTCTGGATTCTTTGTTAATTAGCTCTATGACCTCGGGCAACTCACATAATACACATCTAATTCAGTCACGTTATGTTATATGTTTTCGTTGTGTCCCCATCCAAATCTCATCTTAAATTGTAGTTCCCACAATCCCCACATGCTGTGAGAGGAATCCAGTGAGAGGTAATTGAATCATGGGGTTGGTTACTTCCATGCTGTTCTCCTGATACTGAGTTCTCACAAGATCTGATGGTTTCATAAGGGGCTTCCCACCCTCACCCCTTTACTCTGCACTTCTTTCTGTTGCCATGTGAAGAAGGACATGTCCGCTTCCCCTTCTGCCATGCTAAGTTTCCTGAGGCCTTCCCCAGCCATGCGGACCTGTGAGTCAAATAAACCTCTTTCCTTTATAAATTACCTAGTCTTGGGTATTTCTTCATAGCATCATGAGAACAGACTAATACAGTATGTAACTCATGTGTTCATTTTGGCAGTTAAATGAGTGAGGATAGGTGCAAATCACTTTTCTGAAACCCTAAGGCCCAAAGCCGTTTTAGATTTTAAATTTTTTTCCAGTATTAGAAAGGTGAAATGGTATTTACACTGAAGAATTCCCAAGGGGTTACATGGTACCTTGATATTTTCATAGTGAGAGCTGACTATATTCATATAAAATGGGATAAAGACTATGAATTGCCAACTTACGATTCAAATTAGGTTTGAATAAGTTTGCATCAAATATTAAAGAAAAGCTTTCAGTTTTTGAAGTTGTATGGATTAGAGAATGGCAGAAAATGGTTCTGTAAATGGAAGGCACATGGAACCATGTGTAAGGAATGTGTTAGCTCTTATTAACACAAAGAAATGTGTTTAATCCTACTGGACTATAGACTGATCAAGTCGTTTTTGGAATATTCTGTCTAGTTCTAGAGACTTCATTTTCTTTACAGCATGATATATTAGAACATGTCACATGGGATATTTTTTATAATTAAAAAAACAGAGATCAGTCAAACAGGGGAAAGCTCAGGTGTATTCATTCTAACAATCTCTTTGAACAAGGCTAACTCATGCTTATGTTTTTACCTGATTAATATAAACGAGATAAAAATGTGTGCTCAGTTCTGTGGGCATTTGTTTGATAATCTGATAATCTGCTTTCTACCTTTGATCCAGACTTTCTCGGACTTGCTTCCTTTCCTTTCCTTTTCTTTTCTCTTTCTTTCTTTTTTTTTTTTTTTGAGATGGCATCCTGCTCTGTCACCCAGGCTGGAGCGCAGTGGCATGATCTTGGCTCACTGCAACCTCTGCATCCTGGGTTCAAGCAGTTCTGCTGTTTTGTGAGTAGCTGGGATTACAGGTGTGCACCACCACTTCAGGCTACTAATTTTTTGTATTTTTAGGAGAGATGGAGTTTCACCATATTGGCCAAGCTGGTCTTGAACTCATGACCTCAAGTGATCCACTCCCCTCGGCTTCCCAAAGTGCTGGCATTACATGCATGAGCCACCACACCCAACCTCTTGGACTTGCTTTCTGTGTAACTGCAAATCTGGCTCTGCTCTTGATTCCACTTTACTACCTCAATCTGGCATTTCTTGAATAAGCATTGTCCGGATTCCTTTACTTTTTAACTTTGCCTCGTACTATAGCATCAGTTTTCATATTGGCAAAGGCAAAGAGTCCCTTGAACCCCTCCTCACCTTCTTCCTGTGTCTTTCAGTAAGGGTTGTGTCTTGGAATACGGAGTAGCTCAAATAGTGTGCTCACTGAGTGTATAACCAGTACAGAGAGGAAGTAAGAATAACGAACAATGTAGATTTTAATTAACATAAGAATAGAATGTAATTCTGTTAACCATACAATCAACTATCTCACCAATTGGTGTGCTTCTTTCAATGGCTGAATGTCGATCAAAGATTTTGATTTTTGGCAAGTTGCTTGATTATTGGAAAAGAATTTAGCTCTCAGATATGCTCCACTATGAAAATTCTATAGTAATTGTAATTAATTACTGTATTACATAATTTGTTTTTGATTAACAATCTGATATATTTCATTGAAAAACTTTGTAAAAATCTATAGTTAAAATGTGTACTTTTATACTTAAAAAAAAATTTCAGGGTAAGTCAATTTATAAAACTGAGACTAAACTTAGTTTTTTTTTCACTTGTTTGAGAGGAGAAAAGAAGTGTAGATTAATGGTTGTTCTAAGACACAGGATGGTGCTGTTTTGGAGTAACTTCTCTATATGTTCAGCTATTTGGGGCCTGTATTGATTTATTACAGCAATAAATACCTGAAACAATTATTTTCACCCTGCTGAGATTATTAAAGTTCCTGAGAAATGTAAATGCTAAACCTCTAGTGAGATCTCTGTGGGAAAAATAAAGTGGCTTTCCTTCAATGAAGTAAGGCACTGCTGTGAGCTTCTTTTCTGTCAACTTGGCTAAATGTGTTAAGTAAAATTTAGTCAATAAGGTACAAAAATATTGCAAGTGGTAGAAAATTGATGCAAATAATGAATCACATTTAATACCTGAAACATGTTAAGGTAATTAAAGTAAATTTTGCTCATATTTGTAACCATTCAAATGTGAGATTCTGGCCAAATATAGTTTGCCTTTTTCACTGCTGAAGACAATTCAGAAAATAAAGCAGAAAATCCTTAAAGAGCAGCCTAGATTAATATTAATTTTCTATAACATAGGATTCTTACCTACAAAGAGATTGGTTATTCTGCCTATCACTAAGTTTTGTGCTTAATTACTTGAAACCTGTTGTTGAGAGAGGGGGTAGAATGTCAGTTGTATTTGTTTGTTATTATTTCTCAATAGAACAGTGAGAAATCTCTTATTTTTTCCATTATTCACCAGAAAACAAGACACAAGTATATACACATTGTTACAAAAGCCAGTGAAAGCTTCTAAATGAGGTTCTAGAGCAGTTTACAGTACTTCAAGACAGGTCTGGCAGCACAATTCCCCAAAACATAACACCTTGTTTTCACTAGAATTTATAGTCAGATTCAAGGCATCTCACTCACTATTCATCTCTCATCTCATGAAGACAGAAAAGAAAAGAAATTGAATAGTTGGTGTAAAATGTAGATTCAGAGAAAAAGTACTGCTGAACATTTGGGTCTCTTAAAGAGTGCTTGACAATCAGCACACCTGTTCTTCACAAAGAATTTGAAAAGCGGAGGAAAGAATAGGGCAATAAACCCTTTCTACAGTAAAGGGGAATACTTGATTTTCACTGGGCAACATACTTATTACTTTTTTCCAAAACAATTAAAATTATAAAATCATGAAATATAGTGGCATTTTTTAGTAACTGCTATTTTTAAAAGGAAAAACAGAAATGATTCTGAAAAGAGAATGATACATGAACCTAAAAAGATTTATGTAGTTTGGTTTTAAATGTAATTTAACTTTGCAGGGACATGCATGAATCTGGAAACCATCATTCTCAGCACACTGACACAAGAACAGAAACGAAACACGGCACGTTCTCACTCATAAGTGGGTGTTGAGCAATGAGAACACATGGACACAGGGAAGGGAACATCACACACCAGGCCCTGTCAGTGGGTGGGGGGCTAGGGGAGGGATAGCAGGGAGTGGGGGAAGAGGGGAGGAATAGCTTTAGGAGAAATACCTAATGTAGATGATAGGATGATAGGGTGATGGATGCAGCAAACCACCATGGCACATGCATACCTATGCAACAAACCTGCACACTCTGCACATGTACCACAGAACTTAAAGTATAATCAGAATAATAAATAAATAAACAAATAAAGTCTTATGAAGGGCAAAAAAAAGGCTTGTTTGAAATAAAAAAAGCAATTTAACTATTACAAGAAGAAAGTAAACTACACATACACACATGTATTTAATATTGTTAATTATGAAAATATCAATACTCACTGATTTTCCCAACTTAAACATTAGAAGTCTAATAAATTACGTATTATGGAAAGACATTATTTAAAACTCATTTAGTGTATCTGTTAATAAAATGAACATTGACAAACATCGTATCCATCTTTACTCCATTTTTACAATAAAGAAACATTGTCAGTTCTATGAGTTCAGGGAAAATTATTGATTTCAATTTCCTCATTGAGCCTAGTATAGTAATATATGTGGAATGGCTATTACTAATAAAGCTATCTCATCCTTGTGACTTTTTCTTGCTTTTTAATTTAAAGGAAAATTAGGAGTATATTTATAATCGAGGATACTCTATTTGCTGCAAACACTTTGTTTTAAAAAGCAACTGGTGGTCTTTATGCCTGTCTGATGCTACACAGCTAGTTCTCTATAAAGCTCAATAAGCTTCACTAACAAATAGTGGAGGGACAGCTGGAATAAAAGATTATTCAGCTTATGCTGATCAACTCTGTGTTAACCTATATGGTGTCACTGAAAATTTTATTGCCAAGAGAGTCGACCTTGTGATTAAGAGTCAATTCTAGAAATCTCAATGCTTGTATATAGCTGGAAAAAAGTTTGGGATCAAACTTAACCTTTGAATATGTCAATAAAACATGAGATTTTATGACTTTATTAAGATCTCCAGCTAGACTAAATATTGATTATAAAAATTAGAATAGTTATCAGTCAAGCATTTACATTCTCATTACTATTCTCTTTCTTTCAAATTATTATTTCAGTAAAAAGAGTATTCATGACTAGATACATATTTGGGGAACAATTATGTTTTTCTTTTCTCCTATTCACCAGATGACCAAGTAAGAGTAGCTGAACTCATACAGTTTACAATATTGCAAATTCCATTTTCCTTAAACTTTATATTACTTATTTTATGGCATTGGTTAAATTCAGCCATATCTTTACTTGTTTATTTTTCCTGCAATACTTATTCACTCATCATCACTCATGACAGGCATGTCACCTCCAGGAAGTCTTTTTTGAAAATCAAGTTGAGTTGAAAGCTAAAGCTTGCACATCACACACGATACATGCATCAATCCTACCATAATCTTTCCAAATGGCATTATCTCTTTGGAAGTATATTAAGGGAAAGGACTGCATTATCTTCTTGTTTGAGACAAATGTACTCGGCAGCACTTGAACACAGCAGGTGCCTAGTATATACTGAATTCACTAGTTTTGATTTCATTCACTTGAAATTTAAAATTATTTATTAAAAATCTTTTTTGTTAGATTTTGAATTCCTTGTGTTCTTCTTTTATCAAAAGCAATTTAGTTTTCAATTATAAAACTTCAATCATGCATTTTTGAAGGTTTTAGAAGCTCTATTTTGATGCTAATGAATTTATAAATCATTAAACAGGACTCCAGAAGAATGATAAAGTTTGAAATCACTAATAACCACAGAAAATGGAAAATTAGAAGCAGAGGAAAGATTAATATAAATGGCATTTAGATTATTATGATACTTTTGGGAAAAAAATAAATCAACATTGATTCATTCTCTGCATAGAAATGAATCCAGATAAATTAAGTACTTTTTGGTTAAATAGAAATGTATTAATAACAGAATAAATTATGGATGAATTTTATTGTATATATGAAAAGGGTATTTCCATATGTGAATTATATGAAGTTATGAACAATCAAAATGGAAATATTTGCCTATGTAAATAAACTACAGTATGTCCCAAATCATCATAGAAGACATTAGAAAGCAAATAACTTGGAATTAAATATGTGCATCTCACATAACAGTATTGCTATTCTTATTTTATCAAATTTTTATGAAAAAATGTGTAAACATCTTAAAAGAGAAAATATAAATGGATGAGTCACCTTAGATGCTCTATTAACAATAAAAAGAGATTGGTTAAATCATAAGTTCTATCCAATTGATGGAAGTGTATGCGAACATCAAAAAAAATGTTATTAACTTTTAACATTTTTTTGAAAAGGCAGGCACAAAAAGAGAACACTGAATGAGTTCATTCATATTTGGAAACTAAAATTGTTAATTTCAGGGAAGTAGAGATTAAAATAGTGGTTACCAGAGACCAGGCATAAACTGGTGGGGGGACCAAGAAAGACTGGTCAATGGTTACAAAGTCATAGTCAGAAAATATAAGTTTTGGTGTTCTATTACATAGCAGGTGACTATAGCACAATACAATTTAATGTACATTACAAGATAGCTAGAAGAGGAGATTTTTAATGTCATCATAGAGAAATGATAAATATTTAAAGTGATGGATTTGGTAATTACACCACTTTGATCATTATCTAATGTCTGCATGCATTGAAACATCACACTGTACCCCATATAATGTATAAATTACAAATAAACATTATGAATAAATATTAATTTTAAAAATGTGAGCAAGTTATGTCAAAAAATGTTTAACATTTATGATAAAACAAAAGATCAGATAGTAAAAGAAAATGTATAGGGTAATTTTAATTTGTGTCTGTGTGCTTTTTAGCACTTACTTAACTAAATGGATGATAATTAGTTTAGATAATATTTTAATTTTCAATTTTGTCTTCTTTTTTCTGAGACAGTGTCTCACTGCGTCACTCAAGTGGGAGTGCAATGGCATTATAAGGGCTAACTGAAGCCTGGACCTCCTGGTCTCAAACCATCCTCCCACATCAGTATCCCCTGCCATTCCACTACTCCACTCAATAGCTGGGACCAACGATGTGCACCACTATGCCTTGCTAACTTTTGTATTTTTATGTAGAAATGAGGTTCGCCATGTTGTCCAGGCTAGTCTTGAACTCCTGAGCTCGAGCAATCTGCTCACCTGGGCCTCTCCAAACGCTGGGATTACAGGCCTGAGCCACTGCACTGGCCTTTTCATTCTTAAGCTACATACAATAAACACAGTAAGAAAAAATAAAGAAGACAATATTTCAAAATATAAAAGTTCTTATACTCTCAAAAACCTTACTTCTAGCTAGATGCCATTAGATAATTAATACATTGAAATTAACTTCTGGGGACAATGACAATTAGTGTTGTATGCTATTTAAGCAACTGACAACTTTATCTTGTAAAAATATTTTCTTCTGTGTCTCTCTAACTCATTGTTTCCATATTTTAAAATGATCTTCTGTTAATAAACTACACAAAAACTAAAAACTTCTCAAAGTGAAGAAAATATCTCCAGAACAAGAAAGACCATATTCAGGACTCATCATTTCACTTCCAAAGTAAATAACATATGGAGTCAAAGATAAAATGCTTAACACAAAAACGTGAAATGTAATTTTGGTAAACAAGATATCCTTTAGTTTGTTTTTAAATTCGGCATTAGATACATTACTTTCTTTACAGGGTGACATTTTTAATGTCCTGTTTTACTAACCATTTTTTGAAAAACTTGTTTCAACAATGTTCAGCTAGATAATAGGTCCCTTAGCAAGCAAAAACGAAGTAGTACAAATACTAAAAGCATTCTGTGCCCTTTGAAAATATTATGAAAGTTACTGCACAGATGGGCTGAAAGTTTAATTACCTCTAAAGAAGACTGTCAGAGTCATCATTGCTCTTGCAACAACTGGAAATTTAGCAACCAAAATATCTATCAGGAAATTACTCCAAACCTATTTATCAAATGCACTGAAGAAACAGCTGCCATTTCATTTATGTCAGCCAGACACTAGCATTGCAGGGATTGATCTAACATGGAGATGGCACATTAGCTTTTTCTAAATTTTGTAATTTTTAGGCATTTTGTAAATAAGCCAAACTGAGAAATGTATGTAGCGGAGTAACATGCACCAAATTAAATAGCACAGATTTGATTTTATGTATTTTAGGTTCATACTTTTATCTAAAAGTTCAGGCAAAATGTGCTATTACAAAAAGTAGGATTTTATTTTGGGCATAAGTTTATTATAGAGGCAGAATAATTCATGTTATTTATCTAAAATTACCAAGATTTCTTTAACTGAAAATTATTATGCTGTTTAGGTTTTTATAAATAATCTCAAATCATGGTGCATACTCTTACATAACATAAATGGTGAGATGAAATCCTTTTCCAGCATCATAGCTGTATGGCCAGATGTAAGAAAGTGTGAGAACAAACTACTCAACAAAGATTAAATTTTCAGAGTAAATATTCATTCCTCTGCCTTACAGGGAAGTAAGTGCCTAAAGAAATAGTAAGCACATTTTAAAACTGCTTTTCAAAAAAATTTATTACAGGTTCTATAGCTGACTGTGGCATCTTGCCATTCTCTATTTCTGGAAAGGTTCCGGCAGGAGTTCTTTGAGCCTGACTTATTATTACAGATAATAGTAAACTATGTACTTGAGAAAGCACAATGTGTGCTTTCAGAGGCTATAAAAAAGATGTGTGTACACTTATCTTCAGCAGAGTAAATTTTAAAAGTATAAGAAACAATACCCAATATTCTGGAAAAATATAGGAATTCATAGCATAATTAAAATATGTTTATCATTAATATCAGGTTCTGAGAATCATTATAAGTTGCAGTTTCTCAAACATAATATACTGATTTTCCCGTGAATAAATGATAATCCATTTCAACCTCCAAAATATATATTTAAAATAATTAACTCAAATCCTATCTGAGGTCTTGAGAATCAAGAATACACTTGGGAACACAGTAACATCTAGAGTAGTAGCTAATAAATAATTGTATTTTCTTGTAATTTAGGCATGTAAATAGGCCCCTATGATCAAGAAGTTTCTAAAACGTTATACACAAGAGGATATGCAGAAAATCATAAACCATTTTAAATGCAGTTAAAGACCTTAAAAATTTATAATTATGAATTTATTAAAATAATTATGTCTTAAAACTTTATCATTATGTAATGAAATATCATTCCAATGGGTGAAGAGACTTAGATTTTAGAGAGCCAAAAATAAGGCAGGGAAAAGGCCAAACATGGTGGTTCACACCTGTAATCCCAGCACTTTGGGAGGCCAAGTTGGGAGGATCCCTTGGAGCCAGGAGTTCAAGGCTACAGTGAACAGTGATCACACCACTGCACTCTAGCCTGGATTACAGAGTTAGACCCTGTCTCTAAAAGCAAACAACCACAGTGCAGATTACGTATCAGTCACCAAGCAAATAACACACATATATTTGTTTGTGTGTATATGTTTGACTGCTGTCTTCTATATGAGTGAAAAATAAACATGTCAGAGATCTTACCTCATATATTGATCTCTTATCATCTATAAGGAATAGTTCTTGGACAAATCTAACTCACGGTTCAAATACAGTGGAACCTAGAGGTTTGTGATTTAATTCTTCCATGATAGTTTGGAGAAAAAGACATTATGTTTAGTAATCATTAACTCTGCATCCTGCAATGAGCTAGGTGTTTTCTATACACTATTTCATCTAAAACCCCTGAACAAGTTTTTGATATACTGCAATTATTATTTTACAGAAAAGAAAATAGAGACTCAAAGAGGTGATATAATGAAAGTAAGGGATTAATATTTGTCCATTTGTTTCTGTCCTCCGTGCCTAACAGAATGCCTTAAACTTAGGAATTACATTTAATACATTCTATAGGCAAATCTTAAGAATAGCTTTATGATAAGACAAAAAGAGTACATTCATAGGAATTTGGAGACTGAAGGAAGATATAGGAGTGAGAAATCATTGCAACAGGCTAAACTCCTAAATTGTGATTGATTCTAAGTTAGGATTTGGGGAATATATCAAAGCAAAGCAAAAACCACAAATAACAAGCGTAGCCAGTATCAGTTAAACCTGAACAGAAAATGTCAGCATTGCTTAATTTACAACAAAAAGAAGATGACTCAAGACATTTTCCTATGAACAGGAAGACTTTTCTGGCTTTCAACAGTAGTCACAATGTTAAGTATATTATACACCTGATACCTCAAACCATATACAATTCATACCTGAAAATGTAAACAATAAAATGAAACCAAAAAATATTTTCACCACTTTATTCTTAAATTACTTTGAAAAGTTTAATGTTCTGTTGTATTTTGCTGTTTGCTTATTTCAAAATGTTAAATATTGTATAATAGTCATACTAAAAGGCAATTTTTTTCTTTAAAGACCTGAGAAGATAAAATTATTTCTTCATTTCCAAATGATAAAGAGCAATGATAAATGACACCTGTTTTCACTGTGCCTTCTATTGCTTTTTCTGATAGTGTTAACAATTTAAGTTTGCTTATTTGAAGGCTTACATTCAATGAAATACAGTTTTAAATTAAAACCATTCTACATGTACCTTTCCAGAGTTCACCTTCTCGAAACAATCTATGCTGCAGTCAGGCAGCAACTTAGACACCAACTTTCTGCCTTACATATTGTCCGTAGGAGGAGAAAAAAATGTCTTGAACAAATGTCTTTCCTCAAATGGGAGAAAGTGACATTGCCAGTGAATAGAGGTGCTGCCTCTTATCTGTGCTTAATAACCTCTCTCACTGGCACCCATTCAGTTGCCATTTAGCACAAAGAGACGTCTGCATGTCATTTAACAGGCCTGCATTAATACACCTAACCAATCAATGACTGCTACCAATTCCACAAGGACACCAGTCTGTTACCATTACTAGACACTGTCAACAGAAAATGACACTAGAGTCACAAAAGGCAAAATGATGTCAGTTTAATCAGAGAGCAGACAAAAAGGCAAACAATGCTACCCAGGATAGAAGTGTAACAAGGAGACTCAGAGGTTGGCATAAGCCATTCTTGGCAGGTCCCAGTGAAACTGGTTTGAAATTCAATGATATGAAATCCAATAGAATGATAAAGACAATCAGAACTGTTTTCCCCCACTCAATTAAAATTGGTTACTGCTGTTGGCAGAGGGAAAATCTGTATAAAAATATTGGAAGAGGGTGCAACATGAATAGATGTTATAGGAAATCAAACCATGTTTTTTTTCCATTCTAATAAAAGCATCAGCATCCTAAATTACATTATTTTAAAATTTGTTCAATCTGTTACTTCAGTTTTCTTTCTATGAAAAATTAAACAGACATTTTTAAAAGTCTCATTATATTAAGCCAATGTAATGAGAATCAGTATATGTATACACTGACAAGATAGCTGTTCACATTAAGTAGTGATAATAATGATGGATTTGTACAATTATGAATGTGGAATAGGCCTCAGAGACTATCTAGCCCAACCTGCTCATTTTACAGATGAGAGAAGTGAATCTAAGAAAGAATAAGTGAAATGCCCAGGAGCACAGTGGCAGAGCCAGGGTCCTGGCACTCAGTCCAGCGCTTTTTCTAGAACACTGTTTAAGATTCATCTTTTGCAGTTATAATGACAATTTCTGTTTAGCCAAAAGATAGCATTTCATTAATTTTCCATACATGTAGTGCATGTTATCATGAAACAGGGAAAAGGGAATTATTTTAATTAAGTTACTTCAAATAGAACATTTATAAACAATGAAGCATCATTATACTGACCCTGTAAACCTCATAAGATTCCTCTTTCCTCTCCAAATACTTGAGGATGTTCAGTGCCTTTAAAATCCTCTAGAGATGGGCTCGGTGCAGTGTAATCCCAGCACTTTGGGATGCTGAGGTGAGTGGATCACCTGAGGTCAGGAGTTCGAGACCAGCCGGACCAACATGGTGACACCCTATCTCTACTGAAAATACAAAAATTAGCTGGGCATAGTGGTGGGCACCTGTAATCCCAGCTACTTAGGAGGCTGAGGCAGGAGAATTGCTTGAACCTGGGAGACGGAGGTTATAGTGAGCCGAGATCTCACTGCCGCACTCCAGCCTGGTGACAGAGCAAGACTCCATCTCAGGAAAAAAAAAAAAATCCTCTAGAGATAAGCAGGACAACCAGGCAAATGAGAGCTGGCTGAGAGCAGCAAATACTTTGGCAAAGTTTCAGAGATGCCATATCCTGATTCCCTACTGTACTACTCTGAGATATCTGGCTGGTTTATTGAGTTTTCACTGGGTTGGCTGTTTTGGACTCACTTCTGGCATTGTTATCTGTACCCCTTTGTGTAGAAGTTTGGTGCTGCCTATGCTGCCCACTTGAGACACTACTTTTAGTCAAGTCCAACTCATCCCTTCTTCCAACAGGATTTCCTCAAGCTCAATTTCTGCTTAGTCCTTTAGCTCTGGGGTGTGTTATACATGTGGAGAGCCAGGTGGACAGGCCTTTTTCCTTGGACACATTCCAGCTCCCTGCCCTGGCCTGACAGCTTTTACTGGTTGCTAAAATTAAAACTTGCTTTCAATGTTTACTCCATCTTTATTCTCTAAAGACGTCTATCTCAACATTTTAAGAACTATGTTTCTTTTAAAATAAAAAAGAAATGTCTTTCTTTAAGGATAAAATTTGGATTTTATTTTCACTCATATCATTGGCTTTAATATCTACATGCATATTCAGAAAAATTTTTGATTCTGTGATTACTTATGAATAAAAGAAAAGTTAAATATAAAATAGATGATACTTTCAGGTCAATGGCTAACACTAACCATGAATATTAAGATCCAAATGCCTAGCATTACACTGGATTTGTAAACCAAATCATAGACAATTGACAAATCTTAACAATACAGAGCTTTGTCATTCAAGAACACAGTATGTTTTCCATTTATTTAGTAATTCACAGAAATTTGCAGAGTATAAGTATACACACATATATATATATATATACACACAGTACTTATACTCTGCAAATATACATATATATCCTTTAATTTCATGATTAAACACACATGTGCACACACACACACACACACAGAGTCAAATTCATCCCTGAGTATTTCAAGGTTTTAATGCTACTGTAAATCATATCATTTAAAATTATTAATTTGTAATTGTTTATTGCTAGAATATAGAAACAAACTTTTTTTTTTTTTTTTTTTTTTACACATGGACCTTGTATTATTCAACCTAACTCAACTCACATATTAGTTCTCATGGGGATTTTGTAAATTCCTTAGTATTCTCTATACTTACAATCATGTCTTTGAAACTTTTACTTTTTTTATCTCAGGATTCCCTGCCTCTGCCTCCAACTCTGTTGTAGGCATTTAAGGGGTATTTGTGGCACTGATTTAGAATTAGTGTTTCCATTACCCATCAAGACCACCCATTAAGAAAGTGTTGATATCTGGGGTTCTGTCACAGAAACATATTTCTTTATATTTAAAATTATAAAATATCAAATATGCATATTCAATCTTCATGTACTTTCTCCTAAGATTGTAGCATGAGCGGCCCTGTTTCCTTCTCCCCATGTCTCCACATTGGTGTTCCTGCTTTCCAGGAGAAATGTGTACACAACACAGTATAACATTCTCTTCCTTCTCCTTATCTCTTTCTTTCTTAAAAACTCAGGTATATCCTTTCTTTCAGTTTCCTCATCAATACTCACCCTTTGCACCTTTATCCCATGAAAGTCTGTCTGTTATTTATCCTTTTACTATCATGATTAAACACACATGCACACACACAAATACACACACAATTTTAATAATTATGGCTAATTAGTATAAGAGCAGCTCTAGTAAGAAATATATATGTGTATATATACACATTTTTCTCTACAGGGAAATTTTTTAGATTTCAAAAACAATGTGGAAACATGGCAAACTGAGATGTATATTGTAAAACTGGCAGCTACGGAAAGTCATAAGTCAACTTTTGATCAGTAAATAATAAAATAAGCCAAAATGGTGACTTTCCTTTTTTTTGAGACAGAGTCTTGCTCTGTCTCCAGGCTGGAGTGCAGTGGTGCAATCTCAGCTCACTGCAACCTCTGCCTCCTGGGTTCAAGTGATTCTCCTGCCTCAGCGTCCTGAGTAGCTGGGACTACCGGCACATCCCACCAGGCCCAGCTATTTTTGTATTTTTAGTAGAGACGGGGTTTTTACCATGTTGGCCAGGATGGTCTCGATCTCTTGACCTTGTGATCCACCCACCTCGGCCATCCAAAGGGCTGGGATTACAGGTGCGAGCCATCATGCCTGGGCGACTTTCCAATGTATATAAAAAAAGAATAGCAGTTAAGAGAAGGGATCTAAAATCAGACTGATTTCAAAACCTGGTTCTACTATGAACTACCATAACAAATAGCTTACTTTTTCTCTTCCCCTCTTTCTGAATCTATAAAATAGAGACAATAGTAATACCTATCTCCTAGAGTTGTTAGAAGGAATAAATGAGGCAATAAACATTAAGCATTTGGAACCATGCCTGGCCTCCACTCAGGTTTAGTAACTATAATTATAGTAATAAATACAGAGACTCTCTTGCCTCTGAAGGGCTTTTCTGATTTCAGCAATGTCTCCTACTTTCTTTAGCACTCCAGATGCCATTCTACACCAGGAAATGGAGGTAACCATTCAATTCCTGATACATCAAAAGACATGTATTGGTCACCTTTTACTGGATAAGAGAACAATACTTCCAACTCCAGCAGATGATTATAGTCTTTTCAAATCAGTTACTTATTTGAGTCTAAAAGGATATATACTTACCAGAGAGTATGTAGTAAATTACACCTATCAAGACCTCATTAATAATTTAATTATTCCAGGCTTAGTTTTGAAAGTTCTGCTTATCTCTGAATCCTGCTGTAATTTCAACTCATTTGTCTATAATAGGTGTATCATATTCATGTTTCAAAGTCATACAATGACTAATGGTCAGAGAACAACAGTATTCTTTTACAAATACAATAATATTTAATTTTATAGCTAAGCACATAGGATTTTGTCTAGAGCAGTGCTTTTTAAAATTTAATATGCTTGTTGAATGACCTGGCTTTCTTACTGATATTTATATTCTTCTGGTTCAGTCTACCCTGGGTGGGGCCAAGTCTCCATTTCTAATGGATACTAATTCTGCTCATCAGTGTCACCACACTTTGTCCCACATAAAGATCTATATAACATTACTGTTATTTTGAATAAATAAACTAAATCAAAATATCTAATTTCAATTTTTTAGAGTCTAACTTTTGGGACTGGGAATTGATTTTAATTTAAATTCTAGTTTGCAGTTATATGATGCCACCGGAATCTAGGTTGATGTTGCATTTGTCTACATGTATACTGAACCATTCCCATAATTATATTTTTAGTCTGATAATTCTCATGCTTTGCTGAAATTTATCAATCTAGAAGACATTTTGCAAAAGAGAATGAGAGAAATATGTGGCAATGAAATCCAAACATGGATTTTCAGCTAATGTCATAAGTGTTGTCTTTCTATGACAAGCCTTAAGATATAAAGTATGGCAAGATTTTTAAAAATACCTTTGGTTCATCTATTAGTATACACTACAGTTAAGGAGCAGTAAACTAGTATTTCACTGAAAATCTTTTCCTTTAAATAGCACTGGTATAGAGACTGGAAAAAAGCATGCAATATTAAAAATATGACAAGAAGAAGAGCAGAAAGGAAAGAGAAATGTCAAATTGTGAAAATATAAGTGGAAAAGAAACATGTTCAGGAGTAAGGATACATCCCCTGTTGGACTCATATACTGTAACACAGATGAATAAGGTATGAGAAGGAAAGATCCTGCTCATAATTAATTGAGCTTATGAATTTCTATTTTTTTTTTCTGATTCATCACATTGATATATTTTTAAAATATAAAAGTCTTAAAGTAGGAAAAACCATAGATATCATCATTCTTTCTATCTGCAATTCTAAACAAGACATAAGAGAAACAAAAATGTAAGTGGGTCTTATAAGATTCCATTAGATATGACAGTGGGGGGATTAAGTGATTATCACTCCTCTTTTAAATTTTTTATTTTGAAATAATTTTAGAATTTTAGATTTCCAAGGATAATACAGGGAGTTTTTCTACATCTTTACTCACGTTTACGCTACAGTTAACATCTTATCTAGCCATGATGTGTTTATCAAAATTAAAAAACTAACATTGAGGTAAGATACTGTGAACTAAACTACAGACTTCACTTAGTTCTCACTAGTTTTTTTAAGTAACGTTCTTTTTCTGTTCCAGAATCCAATCTAGTTTACCACATTGCATTTGTTCATTCTGTTTTCTTAGTCTCTTCCAATCTGTGACAGTTGCTCAGTCTTTCTTTTTAATGTCATTGACAATTTTGAAGGGTATTGTTGAAATATTAATAGAATGACCATCAGTTTGGGTTTTCTCATTGTTAGCTTGAGGTTATGAATTTTTTTAAAAAATAGCACCTAGGTGAATTTACCTTGTTGTTGCAGTATATCAGGGAACATGATATCAGCACAACTTACTTCTGGTGATATTAAACTTGATCATTTGGTTTTAAGATGGCTTCTGCCTGTTTATCTCTAAAGTTATTATTTTGCCACATCTATATGATAAACACAAATGAGTCACTGAATCCAGGCCATCCTTAAAGATTAATTGGCTCAGGTTGGGGTTCTTCTTTCCTCTTCCAGCTATAGAAAGTTTCTACCGGAGCCCTCAGACTACAGTTTTCATTTTCCTTCTAAGCATTTTTTTCTTCTTTCTTTTTTTCCTCTCTCTCTCTCTTCTTTCTTTCTCTCTCTCTCTTTATTTCTCTCTCCCTGATCCCTCCCTCTTTCTTCTTTCTCTTCTTCTCTCTCCTCTTAGTATTCTCTCTGAGTTTCTCCTTTGGCAACTAGTGGTGTTCCAGGGAGAAAAGGCCTGGAAGGAGATGGGAACGGTTCCCGTCTCTTTTCCGTGCATTTACATTCTCATAAAAACCCACACTTGGGAGGTTAGCAAGTTTTAAAAATTTCTCACTGAATTTTCTTCTCAACTTATACAAATCAGATGCATCTAGAAGCATCATCTTATTTAAGCAAGTGCCTGAGTTTGTTTCTACTTGCTAGAAGCCTCTCCAGATTCCAAGTTAGGTTACTCTGCTCTGTAACCTCAGTTTTTTAAATAGTATTCAGAAAATCATTAATTTGAAGTTTGCACAGAGTTTCATTTGTTGTAAGAATAGGAGGGATACTTATTTCAGTTCTTTACATCTGTGAATTAAAATCAAAAATATATTATCTCTTTTTCCATTAAAGAAATCATTAGTTTGCAAGTGTAATTTGATATAGTTTGACCATTTTGTATAAATCTTGGGAATGGCATGATTTCAAAAGTCAAGCACATATCATGAATGTTTCTAAACCTCTCCAGCTCCAGCCTCATGGGACAAGAGAATGCTCATAGTATTGTTTAAAAAATATAAAAGAGATGGATTTGTTACATGCATTTGGAAAAAATGCCTGCTTTAACTCTAGTATACAAGTTTTCTTACTGTGACTTTTGCAAAGTTTTTAATATGTGAATGAGTCTGGAAAATTAATAAGAACGTGTTTTTCTAACTTATTTTAACACCAAGTGCTTCTCTTTCCTCTAGAAATATCTGGGAAGTTATCTGTAGATACAATACATTTTGTAAAACCTGACTAATTGAATTAAGCAACGTGCAAAGTACTGTAGACTCTCCTGTTTCCACATTGTGAATATTCATATCCACTCTCGCTTTGATGGGCTTTCCTCCTCTCACCAGACACCTGAGATTCCAGGACTGACAACCTGTGACACCTGGGGCAGCACCGCTTTGGATTGGGCTAAAGATGGAGAACTTTCCTACTGTCCAGTGGTTGCACAATATTACTTTCTCTGGCTATTCCTAACGTTGACCCTGAAGAGAATGGCCAAGTTATTATGTGCCATGTGAGAAATAGGTAGAAAAATATGGCAATAAAAATGGGAAGAGAGCAGGTTTTTCTGCCTCACATTGAGCCATTTCATTTTTCTGGCCAGAGCATCTGGGAATAGGCATAAATACTATGGCTCCCTTTTGGCAAAACCCAGAAATGTACTTTTTATGCTGACCATTTTCCTTAACATTTCTAAGCCATTTAGTTGTGGTGAAGTCAATTCTTCCTAAGTTTTGATATTAGGAATATGAAAAGAAACAATTTTTTTAGGTATATAGGTCAGAAACACCTTCATTTCACTTTCTTAAGAAATTTACAGGTAAATTTGGATTTAAAAGCTGGTAAACCACTGTTAAGAAATATACTAATGTTGTGATAGTTTAAAAAATCATTTCAAAAGGCAGGGGTGTGTGTGTGTGTGTGTGTGTGTGTGTATGTATATGTTGAAGTAGCTTATAGTCAAGTTTCTACAACAGGGACATGGGGAGATGCTTAACCAATGGTTAAGTGCTAGTTCTTCACAGTTATAAGTTGTCTTTTTAGAGTCATCAATTCATTTCAAATTGGATTCCTACAAATGTCAGTTAAATTAGCTTGCCAGGACAAAGAAAATCAAATCCAAATGGTTGGACTCTCTTTGTTTTATTAAACTGGCTGTCTTCTATAGGAAAAAAAAATCACACATTGTATTTTATGGTCACTTCTGAAGCATTTTGGAGATGTCACGTATACATGTTCTCAGGAGAATTTCCTTCCTGATTCAGGCAAGCTCTATAGTTGGTTGTGCCGTCTCGTATTACTTTAAGACTGTAACTTTTGAGTCAGAGGTGCCTATGCCATGAAAAGCCTGGGTTGCTCTCAGGGGATTTGTCACACTTTATTTAGCTCAAGCATGGACTCAGAAACCTAGAAAATGTACTCTACTTGGCAGCCCAGCACTTTTTACAAGTAGTAAAGTTCAAGCTATCAAAGAACTTTTCAAGCTGACAATTATATAACACAATATGTGACCTTTACAACAAGATTTAGGCTCGGAAATTTATGCTGAGGGATTTCCAGCCTGTTGGTATATACCTTGCCTGTTCTCTGCCTCCTCTCTTAAGCATATAGTTTGCCAAGAAAAACAGTCTGGTTATATATCAAACACTTGTTCTATGACATACTAGCATAGCAAATGGTTTTAAAACTACTAAGATGGTAAAACACATGTTACCTTCCTGCTACTCTGCCTGATAACTTGAAATAAGTACAGCTTCCAGCTACTTACATTCTGGTTGGTAAGAAATTAGTTTGCAAAGATATACATAAAAATATCTTTTGAAAGGATTAGATTGACAATTATCATACTTCAGAGTCAGTAAGCTGGCTTGACCTATAAAATACATGAATCTTAGATGAAATAAATGGAATGGAGTCTCTATTTGATGGGAGAGGTGAGTTGGAGGAATAATAGTCATAATTAAGCAGAACTGAGTAAATGCTTTTTAGACTTTTTTTCCAGTGGGATTTCACAAATTTAAATTAAATATCTCAAATAGTATAAAAGTATTTTCTATATTAAAATGTGGTTATTTTTGTTTCTGTATTTCGTTAACACCTTTTTTTTTTTTTTGAGACAGAGTCTCGCTCCATCACCAGGCGCCAGGCTGGAGTGCGGTGGCGCAATCTCGGCTTACTGCAACCTCCGCCTCCCGGGTTCAAGCAATTCTCCTGCCTCTGGCTCCTAAGTAGCTGGGACTACAGGCACATTTTTGTATTTTTAGTACAGACGGGGTTTCACCATATTGGCCAGGATGGTCGCGATCTCTTGACCTTGTTATCCGCCTGCCTCGTCCTCCCAAAGTGCTGGGATTACAGGCATGAGCCACTGCACCGGCCAACACCTTCTTTGATATTAACACGTATCAGACTTAGAGTTTCAATTATTTATTCCTTTTTAGTGATTGGAAGTCTGCACGAACCATAAGTGTTTATTCCTTCCCTAAATATATATTTACTGAGCAGCTCCTGCATACAAGAAGTGTTTCTAAAATCACAATGCAACAGTGGGAGAAAAATAAAAGGTAAGACTACCTTTACCTTCTCTTTTCTCTTTTCCTTTTTAGGTAGTATTATATACCAATTTATTTCTTTCCTTTTAGTAAAACTCACAGAAATCTCACACTCTTGCCAAGGAACCACAGCAGAATCTGCAAACTACCAACAGTAGTGACAAGATAGAAAGGAGAGGCCACAAGAGTTGACAGTAGTGTAAAGGGAGTTATATAGAGTGTTTCTAGAGCTCTTTTCTTCAGTGCAGTCAAAGGTGACCCCAGGAAGTGGAAAGAGAAAAGCTAAAGAGAGTTACTTTCTGTTAAATAAGCCTGGGGGTCTGTGGTTCAATCCTACAATCTGAGGTCCATTTGTATTGCATGCAGTAATGCTTTACAGGATCAGGGGTTAGAACAGAGTCATTTCACAACAGAAAACACTCTATTTCTGAAGAAAGTACATTTTTCTCTTTTCTCTTCTTTACTTTTTTTCTCTATCAACTAGCCTAGCTCATTTTCTTGCAGTGACATTTTGAATTTGTTTTACCACAAAACAAAACTGGAAAACAAAGAACAACCAAAACATAACAAAACTACTCATAAAAACTGATGAAATTTACTAAATTGAATGGAGTTTCTATTTTAATTTTGACATACTATGTCATTAAATATTAACAAGCCAAGAGATACATTGAAAGTTGTGATATGACAGCCTATTTAATTGAATAATTATATTGATATATTTTCACTCTATATTTAACAAAAAAGAGGCACCCATCCTTGCTTCCATGTGTCAACTATTCAGAATTTATATTTTTCACTATGAATCAACATCTTACAAAAACTGTTTTTTTCTTGTTTCTAATATAAATGATCCCTAGCTCAACTTTACAATTAGTGGCATTTCTTAGATGATAAATGCCAAAGAGCTCTTGCGTATGGCGTTTATAATGAAATCTGATTAAGATACGTCTTGAGAGAATAAAAATCTGACATTGTATAGGTCTCAGAAAAAGTTCTACATTAATATGTGTAATAAATATAAAAATTTAAAAAGTATTTTAGTATTAATATTTTTAAAACATAATGGGAGCACTTTTCATCATCACATCCTGATAAATTGTGCTTCCTGTAGATTAGATATCTAAACCCTTAGTTAGGCCACACAAGATTTCTTTTCTTGGAAATTCCTTGATCTGCTGAAGACTTTTCAAGGTTTAGTACTTTGAAGAATATAAGTCTCATAAATTAGTGTACCTCTTCACAGCCCTGGAAATCTCAGATATGATGGGATATGTGTGAGATTTAAGATTATGACATTTGGGTATATATGCCTGAGATAATTTGCCCTAAGACCATGTAACAATTCAACCAAAATCAGTACATCAAAAATGATGATAATCTTCCTCAAGATATGCGTTTGCTACTCTTAATTGGCTTTAGGTGTGTTACTATAAGAACATGTCAGAGTTGTATGAGTACAAGAATTACAGCACCTGCTAGGATAAAATGGCCTATACCATCAAAAAATTGCAGGTTTTGGACAAGAAGCATCAATGAGAATGTGTGTGGGAGTGGATTTTAGCATATAATAATAAGTTAATGATATAAAGGCACTTATCTTTACATAGGATTCACTGTTCTTGCCAGTGGCTCTAATAAATTTTTCTGTTTGCTTTTATTATCATCATATTGCTATAAATTCATAAGTGACTGAATTTATAGCAATATGATGTAGTGGTTGGAACTTCTTTGGTATCTTATTTAAGAAAAGATCAGAAGAGTAACAAAGATGGAAATAGCAAAGTACATTAATATATGAGACCTGAGAATCCATAATTTGCCTATATGCTGCTAGGGGCCCAAAAGATTATTCCATCTCTAAGCCAATAGTAAATAGAATGATGAGAAAAACACCAGTTTCTTCATGTGATAAAATTCATCTAGCCTCTGGGAAATGACACGACACTATCAGGACATGGGGCAGAGAAATTCTAGGCAGAAAAGGGCAAGTTCCCAGCAAAACCCCACTCTTAAGCCTAAAAACCTGAAACCCATGGCCCAAAGAGAGAATTTCTAGCCCTGTTTTCCTGCTTGAGTGTTCTTTTCCTAAACTACCCATGGCCCTCCCCATCCCTCATCCTGTTCCTATAAAAACCTCACAGTAGCTGACAGAGAGAAGCAGCTGGACATCAGGGACTACAGCTGGACACTGGAGAGAAGCAGCTTGACCTCAGAGGGACAGCTTGATGGTGTAACTCTGAGGAAGAATCCTGCTGGAGATGGCCAGACTCCAGAGGAAGAATACCTTCCTACCCTGTCCCTCTTCAGCTCCCCTTCCTCTTAGAGACACCTTCATTGTTAACAAAATCCCCCACATTTACTATCCTTCAATTCATTCTTGTGACCTCACATTTCCTGGATGCCAGACAAGATCTCGGGAGCCACAAGTGTGGACACAAATATCTGTCACTCTGGCACTCTGCCTTTGCTGGTGGAGGGCAGCCACCTCATGTGAAAAGGCAGAGGTTCCACTGAGCTGTTAATACATAAGCCATCCATGGACAGCAGAGCTAAGAGTTCTGTAACATGCCCTCTGGGGCTTCAAGGGTTGCAGGCACCTCCACCTAGACGATGCTAAGGGGCCTGCATAGAGTTTGCTCCTGATGGTGGCCAAAACCGCTAGCTCCAGCTCCTGCAACTGCTCACCTGCATGCTCCCTCCCACAGAAAGTGAAACACAGTGTGTCTGAGTAGTGAAGTATGATCCCGCAGCACCAAAGCAGCTGGCTGGTTCCAGCACTCCTGCACTCCAGTTCCTGCCTTGTTCACTCGCACACTCCCTCCTGCAAGGAATTGAGAGTGCTGGGCTGAAAAAACAAGGTACACCTGTCACAAGTCCTGTGAAGGGGTCAGGGAAATATCCTGCTTTATCACTATTGATGTGGTATATATTTTTTTACACTAACTGGAATTGATAAATACTCTAGATCATGGGTTTGCATCCCCTTCCTGTTGCTTCAGACTATAGCCCATCCATCCAAAAGTTTTTAACACACTGTATTTCTTTTTTCCCTAAAGTTATCTGATATTATCACTGTTTTCAAACCAAACTTCTATATTTACTAGTATAAAAAATAAAAAGTGAGAAACATAAAAATGCTTCTTTGGTATAGCTCCTTTTGAACTTAAAGTTGACACCCAATTAAGTGGTGAGAACAATTACATTAGAACACCAATTACCAAATCTGCCTGATAATAAGACTTAGGTGAGGGATGAGTAAAATGATAGAATCTCAAGCCCTTCACCTGAATGTTGATATTTATTTAGTTAAGTGGCATGAAGCTATGGATTTTTCCTTTGTTACTGACCTAAGATTGATTACAACATCAGATCAATTCAAAGATTGTACATCAAACTATAATATTAGAGCAGCTTCAACAATAAACTTAGAGCATTAATCTAAGAATTTCAGAAGGGAATGGATATTTTGATGAAAGAAATGTTTGATTATAATATTTGTTGTATTGCCTTTTTATTCCCTTGGTTTTCATTATTTAGACTTCATTTTTATAATTAAGCTGTGAAGTCAGTTTGTGTTTTACTTCTCAGCAATTAAACACTTTCCTATAAACATTTTGAATGACATATGCCCATTTATGTCTAAACTCTAACATGTGCTATGAAAATAATAGAAAATTGTCATCAGATGACTCACCCAGTTAAAGGTAGGATATGAATATAGACAAATTATTTCATCCTTCCTTAACATGAGCCAGGGAAATAGTCATCTTGAAAACTGGAAAATATATTGTTGACTTATAACACTCCATTTCTTAGAGTTCAAAGTGAAATGAAAGGAATAGATATAGTCCTTCTCACATTGCTATTTTCAAAACAGAAAATAATTTCTATGGGTACATGGAAACTGTTAGGGTAGTTAGCACTAAATTTCAATGTGATAAACCAAACATATTGTTATGCTATGAAGTAATATATTGTGTCATATAAACACAGGAAAAAAATAGACAGTAAATGATCATTTGTCTTTTAGATGAGCAGCTGCAGAACATTCTGGCTCTTGAGAAAAAAGGTATATTTTTCATACAGATTTAAACCTATATATTTTTAGCACTATTTCTTTTTCTGGTATGTAAGTTAATATCTCCTGTTAATTCAAAAGATACGAAACACTACAATACTGAAATTTTCAACCTGATGAGGTCTCTTCTCTATTTAATAGTATTACTGCAGAAATAGATTTATATAGTTGAGCATGGTGGCTCAGGCCTGAAATCCTAGAAATTTGGGAGACTGAGGCGGGCAGATCACTTGACCCCAGGAGTTCAAGACTAGCCCTGGCACCATGGCAAAATCCTATCTCTACAAAACATACAAGAAAGAAAAAAATTAGCTAGGCATGATTTCACACACCTGTAGTCTCAGCTACTCTGGAGGCTGAGGTGGGAGGATTACTTGAGCCTGGGGAGGTCAAGGCTGCAGTGAGTCAAAATAGTGCCACTGCACTGCAGCCTGGATAACAGAGTGATATTCCATCTTAAAAAGAAAAGTATACATGTATACATTCTGTAGTTTTAGGTTGTAAATTTTATAGATGGAAAGTATCATTGTTAAAACAGAAGTTAAGAAATTATTTGAACAAATTTAATAAATATAAACAGCTCAATATTATTTACTAATTTATTTGTTAATCAAAGAATTTCTTAAAATTATATCTCTAAAATTTATTTTTTATATAAGTAAAAATGTCATTACTGCATTCTGTCATGTGAATTGCAAAGGAAGCAAATTTTGCTCATTATCTGGCAAAAAGATTGCATGTTGTATACCTCATATCTCTTCAATAAGGTTTCCTCCAGAAAATCAAGAAAAGTTAATTATGTTCAAAGTAGATAATCTTAACATGAGTACTTTAATATCTTGAACATAAAATATTTAATATTGTGTATTTATTAAATTATAATTTAGTAAATGCTAAGTGTTCAGGGTTATAAATCCTCATGGTGAGCCCCCACAGTCCTTTAAACAAATGTAAACAGCATCTTTCAATAGATTTCTGTAACTAAATAGATCCTGAATATATTTTATTTAAAAAATTAATTCACAAAACTGATCATTTAAAAATATTACTTTTCCAGTTCTTCCTATTTCTTGAATATTATTTCCACTTCTGAGATATTATCTGTCTTGAGGCACAGAGAAGCCACTGTTTTATATTTAAAGGATTTACAATTCTAAAATGTCCATAAATACTTGAGAATCTTTCATCATATCTTAACCGAGTTTTGGTACATAGAAGTAAAAAACTGGTTATTCAAGCTGAAAAAGTTAAAACAGAATCCCTGCTTCACATCATATACAGCTCTAGATAGGTATCTGACTAAATGTCAAAATACAAAACTTTAAGTTTCTCAGAAAAAATTTTTTAAAAGTTGGAAATATCCATTAGATCTCGTGGAGGAAATATTAGGTTGGTGCAAAAGTAATCACAGGTTAAATACTTGTTGAACAAATACAAATTTTGTTGACTATAAAAAGCTAAAAAGTTTGACTCTACTAAAATTTAAAAAATTGTTTTATTTTAAAAAAAAGAAAAATTAAAAAAATTGTTTTTTCTAAAAAAAAGACACATTAAAAGAACGTGAAAAGATATCCTATACACAGATAGAATATATATATAATTGCTATCAAAATTATGCCAGATGCAGTGGTGTGCACCTAGTTCCAGCTATTTGAGAAGCTGAATTAGGAAAATTGCTTGACCCCAGGAGTTTGAGACCAGTCTAAGTAACATAGCATGACTTCATCTCAAAAACAAAATGAAACAAAAACAATACAAACAAAAACTAAACAAACATCTATACATACAGGTCTCCCTCCCTTCTTCCCTCTGTTCCTTCCTTCCTTCCCTCCTTCCTTCCTTCCTTCGTTCTTTCCTTCATTCCCCTCCCTCCCCTCCTCCCTCCCTCTCTCCTTCCCTCCTTTACTTCCTTCCTTTCTTTCCCTCCTGCCCTCCCTTTCTCTCTCTCTCACTCTTTCTTTCTCCCTCCCTTTTCCCTTCCTCCCTTTTTCTTTTCCTTTCTTTCTTTCCTTCTTTCCCCTTTCTTCCTTCCTTTTCCTTCCCTTCTTTCCTTCCTTCCTTTCTTTCTTTCTTTCCTTCTTTCTTTCTTTCTCTCTCTCTCTCTTTCTTCTTTCCTCTTTGTTTCTTATTTATTTTTTAAAGATCTCACTCTGTCACCCAGGCTGGAGTGCAGTGGAGATCTCTACTCACTGCAACCTCTACCTTCTGGGTTCAAGCAATTCTTTTCCCTCAGCCTCCTGAGTAGCCAGGACTACAGGCACACACCACTGTGCCAGGTTATTTTATTTTATTTATTCTATTTTGGTTTTTTTTTTGTCTTTTTTGTAGAAATGGGGTTTCACCATGTTGCTCAGGGTAGTCTCAAATTTCTGAGCTCGGGTGATCCACCTGCCTTAGCCTCCCAAAATGCTGGGATTATAGGCATAAGACACCATGCCCGGTTCCTAAGGTTTCTCCCTCTCTGTCTCTCTCTCTCCCTCTGTGTGTGTGTGTGCGTGTGTGTGTGTGTGTGTTTGAATATGGAAAAAATAATGCACAGAAAAGTAATAGAAAAATGGGCAAAAATTATGAACAGGCATTTTACATAGACCACCACACAAAATAAGATATTTATTAATAACTTCATTGTAATCAGTGACATCAACATGAATACCATTATAATTTTCTGTCTTATCCTTGTTACACTGGCAACATTCAGATTTCACAATGCCAAGTGTTAGAGGTAGTGAAAATCTGTAGCATGTCTTATATACTACCAGTTGGAGAGTTAGTTATTACTAAAACAGTTTGACATTTTTTTAAGTTGATTATTCTCATATTTTATGACACTGAAAATTTATTTCTAGGAAGGTTTAGGACAGTCTCTTGCACTTACACAATCAAACGCAGGTTCAGAAATGTTGTACCATTAATTTTCACTGTAAGAAAAGCTTGTAAACAGCTCAAATGTTCATCAATGGATCCAACACCCAAGGAATATATTGTAGCGGTATGTTTAGACAATGCCATATTACACAACAGTTAAAGATGAATCCAAGACTACAGATGATGTCAGCAACATAACACAAATGAAAAATTTAGTTTCAAAATGTTACATATGTCTGATACCTTTTGTAAAATGAAAGAAAACTAAAAATGAGGCATATCTTGGAGTTACTATGGCTTCAGTTCCAGACCAACACAATAAAGCAAATATTGCAATAAAGTGAGTCATAGCAGTTTTTTCATCTCCCACTACATATAGTTATTCTTTTACCTGGTTATACTGCTTCCTATTCACTGCACTAAAATCTTATGTGCTCCATCTATTCATTCCTTTTTCCCTCCTAATCCCTGGAAACTACTGATCTTTTTACTCTCTTCACAGTTTTGTCTTTTCTAGAATATCATATAGCTGGAATCATTAAGTGTGTAGCCTTTGTAGATTGGCTTTCTTCACTTAGTGATACACATCTAAGTTTACTCTATATCTATCATGGCTTGATAACTTAAATCATTTTAGTACTGAATAATATTCCATTGCCTGGATGTGCCAGAGTTTTTTATTTATTCACCTACTAAAGGACATCTTATTTGTTTTCAAGTTCATACAGTTATGAATAAATCTGCTATAAACAAATATGTGCATGGTTTTGTGTGAGCATATGTTTTCAACCCATTTGGGTAAATATTAAGCAATCCATGATTGCTGGATGTTGTGGAAACAGTACATTTAGTTTCCTTACAAACTTTCAAAGTGTGTTCCAAAGTAGCTAAACTATTTTGTATTCCCATCAGCAGTGAATGAGAATTCTTGTTGTTCCACACCTTCATCAACATGTGATGCTGTTAGAGCTCCAGGTTTTGGGCACTCAAATAGGTGGATAGTGACATCTCATTGTTGTTTTAATTTGCATTTCCCTGATGATGCTGAGCATCTCTTTATATAGTGATATGCCATCTGTATATTTTCTTTGGTAAGATGTCTGCTTAGATCTTTTGCCCATTTCTAAATTTTGGATTGTTCTTTTTCTACTTAAGTTTTATGAGTTTTTAAATATATTTTAGGTAACAGTCCTTTAACAGGTATATGGTTTGCAGATATTTTCCTCCTATTCTGTGGCTTTGCTTCATATGCTCTTGACCATGTCTTTTACATTAGCAGAAGTTGTTAACTTTTATGAATTCTGGTGAATCAATTATCTATTTCATAGATTGTGCCTTTGGTGTTATATCTAAAAAGGCATTGTCAAACCCAAGGTTATCTAAATTTTTCCTGATGTTATCTTCTAGGAGTTTCATAATTCTGCATTTTACATCTATGTCTATGAATAATTTTGAGTTACTTTGTGAAGAGTGTAACTTCTCTATCTAGATTCACTTTGTTTGTTGTATGTGGATGTCCAGTTGTGCCAGTATCATTTATTGGAAAGAGTATCATTCTTCATTGTATTATCTTTGCTCCTTTGTCATGGATCAGGTGACTATATTTGTGTGAGTTGGTGTACCCTTTTTTACTGATTTCTATACTCTTTCTAATATTTCTTCTAATAATTTTAAGACCAAACCACCCTCCTTGGTGACTGTAGACCTTTGGTATCCTGGGCTCACCTACAGAACTCAGAATCTAATTTTCAGAGAATGTTACTGATGCCAGGAGGAACTCATGGGCACTATGAGAAGAAAGCTATGGAAATATCACTTCTAAATTGTGAATTGAAAAAATCTTTTCCCAGGGCAACTTTTTACAGTTCTTTCCGATAACACTAAGAAATACTTGACTCTGACCTTTTTCTTACTTCTGAAATGTTTTGTTGTTGGAACATCTTGTGAGTGCTTTGCTTCCTGTTACTTTTTGCTCACATCGTTGCACTTGGTTCCTCTCACATTTTCATCAGCAAGAGGTTAAACAAGGACTGAGATGATATGAGTGCTACCAAACAACTCAGGAAGGGTAAAAGAGGGACTTGGAGTCATCTTGAAACCGTTCAGTTTAATCTACAAGGATATATCAAATTGTGTAGGAAATAAATTTCCTGATCTTAAAAAATAAGATGAAATTGACATTAACTAGAGATAAATAACTTGAGGTAAACCTGAATATAGCTCCCATAATTGTCATTTAGGCAACACTCAACCTCAATCAATATTATTACTTTAGAAAATGGGAAAGATTATTTATAAATTATATTCATAATCATTATAAATCATGATGAATATTTCTTATGTGTTTTGAGGAACACAGCTAAAAAAATGGTGAAGACATTGTTTGCCTTTATCCTCTCTTTGTTGTAATTATTCTTTACGTTCTAAGTGGATCTGTTTTACATAGATTTCTTGTGCCTGGAAAATAATCTGGTGTTAATTCCTACTAATGTGCCTGTGTCTCAATTATACATTTCTTGTAAAAACAGGACTCTTGACTTAAAGGTAGATTTGGAAGAATTTTCTTGGAATCTGATCTAAAGACACCAATAAGACAGAGCTGAGGTGAGCCACCTACCTTTTCTGTGTTGTGTTTTGTGTCTGTGTGTGTGTGTATGTTTTAACTGAGACAGGTTCTGGTTCTGCCACCCAGGCTGGAGTGTAGTGGTGTAGTCACTGCTCACTGCAGCCTTGACCTCCCTTGACCCCCCAAACTCAAGAGATTCTCCCACCTGAGCCTCCTAAGTAGCTGGAACTCCAGGCACATATCACCATACCAAGCTAATTTTTGTATTTATTTTAGAGATGAGGTTTGGCCATGTTGCCCAGGCTGGTCTCAAAGTCCTGGGCTCAAGCAATCCTCTGACCTCGGCCTCTCAAAGTGCCCACCTAGCTTTTCTGACCTCAATTATCTTTCTTGAAAACTGCTCACACCTTGTAACCAAAGCTTTCTGATTGTAATATGAGTAAAAATGTCAAAAAATTGGGATATTAGAGAAAATTCTTTATATGTTACATGTGAGACGTATTATGATCATCATCATCATCATTAATCTCATAGTATTGGCAGGATTAATGCAGTGGCACATATAAAGGATTTAGGTACTGTCTAGCACTCAGGACGTCCTTAAAAGTGCAGATCTTACTAAAACCTATTTACTATAACAGGGCTGAATGTTTAATCTTCTCCTTTCACTTATTACATATTCCTTAACATGATTTAGGTCAAACAATTCTCCTTCTATTTAGAATAGGGTTGTCTATAACTCTTGTATGCAGTCTTAATTTTAATGTTAATTGTACCTCCAAAAGATACTTTCTTCTATTTATATGAATTCCTCCCACTGGCATCCTTGTTGGTTTAAGTTAGCAACTTATTTTTTCCTGAATTTCTGTAATACTCTTAGGTTTGATTTCTTTCCATACCTTGCTCTTTCTAAAGAGTGATGTTAAAGCAGATGATTGGATCATGTTGGTAACTGCTGTGTACAGTTGGGCAGTTCAAACCCTGAAATAAATATATCATCTCTGATGGTAGCATGGCTGCAATACAGCTTGCTCCCATTTGACCAATCCATGTGTCTTCCACCTGCCTCAGCAGAGTATCTCTTCCCAGACAGAGAGAGGCCATGTGGTCCCAAGCCTTTTTGCCCATAGGACTCTGTTCCACCAAAATTTGAAACTTAAACATTTGCACAAATCCCATATTGGGTTGTGGCTCTGCATGTAGCTTTTTGCTGAACAGCTTCCATCGCTAACCATTATACTTAATATGGAACTTGAGGAATTAGCAGAGCCAGCAAGGCCATGCACAGATTGTCTCAAAGACCCACCCTCATCTCAGACCCCGTTCTCCCTCATACTCTCAGCTCCAACTATGTTTACTCTCTTTCAGCTCCCTCAAAATCTCAGTCATTGTGCACAGCTGTTGTGTATATATACTTTCCTCTAATTGTAATGCTTTCCCCTATGCCCTATTGTATCATCTAACTCTCATGCATCCTCTAGGCCCCAGGTTAATGTCACTCCTAACAGCTTTCCCTACACACCACTCTTTCTCCAGGAAAAATTAGATCTCCCCATTAAGATTCTGTGTTTTTGAACACTTATGACTGTGCCAATATCTGTCTTTCTGTCATCTTGTCTGTCTTTCTCACTAAATCATATGCTGTAAAAGGAAGAGAGTGCATGTCTTCAACTTCTAACTACATCTTCATCACCTCGATATTTGCAAATTAATAAATAAAACATGAAAGGATGAAACAAATGAACTCTATGATACTTTTTAACTCACATTGAAATTCATGATTTGGCTAGTTTGCTATTTTAGGAGTCTTGTCATAAATCTAAATATTAAAAATGACATTAAAATTGTATTGCTGCAAGCAACATTGATACTTGGTTCTTTACCAGTATTGCTTTTACACACCACTAAGGCCTTCAGGCATTTCAGGGAGAGATTTATAGGAGCCTTAAATCACTACCTCCCAGCCTTCTTGGCAGGAAAATGTGTGCTGCCAGGACTGCCTCCCCAGAGTGACTGTGCTACCCACAGAGTGCAAGGCAGCTACAAGTGTTTAAACAACACTTGGTCCCTGCAACCCACCTATGGTATTGCTTCCTCTTTACTGGCCTTCATAATAATGTCAAACCAAAGCTTTGTGCTGGTGGATTTGTCTTTCATAACACCACTAGGTAGATAGGATAAAATAATAAATAATAACAATACTTACTGAACATAATCAAGATAGAGTAAAGTTCTCAATGGCTATATGAAGCACAATCACTAACATATCATAGGATTCTATCTAGGAAAATGAATGCATGTTAAATGTGTTATGCTTTCATAGAGTATTTTTTTCTTTTCTAATCCTTTTCTCTCTTTTGTTTTCCTTTTTTTTATACTCTCCTAACAGTTTTCTATCCTTATATTTTATCCATTCATTCTCTCAGTTATTATTTCTAATTTTTTGTCTTGCTATTGTTGAATAGCACTTCACATGCAAATCCAAACAAATGAGAGAAAAGATCAGAGCTGCATTAGTCAAAGCAAGGTAGGGGACTAGAATTGCTCAATGTTCCCCCGGCTATTTTTTTTTTTTGGAGACTGAGTTTCACTCTTGTTACAGAGGCTGGAGTGCAATGGTGCAATCTCGGCTCACCACAACCTCTGCCTCCTGGGTTCAAGCAATTCTCCTGCTTCAGCCTCCCAAGTCGCTGGGACTACAGGCTGCGCCACCATGCCCAGCTAATTTTTGTATTTTTAGTAGAGATGGGGTTTCACCATGTTTACCAGGATGGTCTCGATCTCTTGACCTCGTGATCCACCCGCCTCAGCCTCCCAAAGTGATGGGATTATAGGCGTGAGCCACCACGCCCAGCCAATGTCCCCATTTTTTTTTATGTGGATCTTGGGTAAAGTCTGTTGGACTCCAGAACATTTTTAAAAATGCAATTTAAAAACAGTATCCAGGAGTAAATAAATGTTTGTTTGTTTTCTCAATCTGGCACGCAATACATGGGTGAAATGAATAAATAGAAATGGACTTGTAAAACAGGCTTACTCATGGCAGTAGGGACCATATTCCCATACACTGGCTTTCAGATTATTTGTATGTCTTTTTAAATGTTGGTCTCTTTCAGGTTCTTGGCAGAAAGAATATAACTTTTCAAAATGCCTTTTAAATCAAAACAAACACTTGAGATTTTATTTTTAATATAAATTTATTTTTCCATCTCTTCTCTTTAGTTAGGACATACTTCTTGTTTTAAACTTTAGCATTTATATTTTTCACTATTTCTAGGTACCTAATTTAGTCTTATATTTTATTATTTTAGAGTTAATTTGTGTTTAGTTTGTGTTTTACATTTGGGCAGTTTTACAAAATCACAAAACAAAACAGAACAGTACAAAATTAACGTATTGCCACATAATGAACTAGGAGAGAAAAATTATATATAGCCAAACAGTTTTCAATAATTCACAGCTGCCAAAAATATACAGGTTTCTAGGACTTAGGTTTCATATTCTCCATTTGCATAAAATTCAATTAGAAAATAAAAACTAATTCAAGTAAGCCCAAAGTAAGTAGTAAAATGGGACCAAAGCCTCAAATGATAAGTAAAACTAAATAGTAGAAAGCAGAATTAATATATATTCTTTTAAATGGTTATACTGCTTATTATTCCCCTAATTTGCTAGGTTTATTCACTTTAGTTTGCATTTTGCATACATTTCTGCTTTTCTTTAATCCTGAAGTAACTTTACTGTGGTTTTTTTTTTGGGCAGTCTTTTTGTCTTAGAGCAGTTTTAGGCCCATAGCAAAACTGAGCAGAAGGTAAAGAGATTTCTCATACATTCGTGCCCCAACATATATACAGCTTCCATGACCATCAATATTCACACCAGAGTTGTGCATTTGTTATAATCTATATATCTATATTGGCATACCATTATCATCTCCATAGTTTGCATTAGGGTTCAGGTTGTACATTCCATGGATATTGACAAACATTTTCACCATTTTTTGGCAGTCTTACATGGGCTTCTTGTTAGATGTGTTATGGTTTCCTGGAGTATTTTTTTTCTTTTTTTATCCCCTTCTCTCTTTCCTTTGTTGTCTTTATTTTCTTTATACTCCCCTAACAGTTTTCTTTCCTTTCCTTCAAGATACTTTTTCTATTCATTATCCAAGTTATTATTTCTAATTTTTTGTCTTGCAATTGTTAAACAGCACCTCACAAACAAATCCAAATACATGAGATACACACAAATCCCTTGATGAATGCTGTTTAAACAACAAATTAACCAACAACTTCAGGCCAGGAGAGGGTGTGTCATCATTAACAATTTCTTGTTTTTAATATAAACAAATGATTTATCTCCTAACAGTGCAACGAGGACACCAATATAGAAGGACCATGACTTGAAAGAAACAAAATGTAGATAAGTGTTAAAGTTACTGAGAACAACCTGTTCTACCAACCATAGGAGAGTAGGTGAAAAGAGACAGAAGAAGGCAACACAAAAATATGCACTGAAAAGACTTTCCAGTGATTTCTCATGAGAGTCTACTTTGAGAGCAGACAGGCTTATTGCAATCAGGAACTGAGGAGTTTTTCAGGGTGGAGGATTCTGGTCTAAAGTGAGCCCAAGTAACAGAATTGCAAACAATGACAAGCTCTGCAAATAGCAGCTGCAAATCAAAGAACAATCTCCATGTGTGCACAGTGTGGAAGGGCCTGGAGGTTACAGATTGGTCTTTTCCGCTTCACCCACACAAACAAATAGCAATCAGTGACAGTAATGTCATCTTTGAATAGGAAGGACACAGGGAAGATTCATTCATTTGTGTATTTATGTATTTTTTATCTTGTGTACTTCCTGTGTGGCAGTTTTATCAAGAATGATCCAATGTAATAAATTTAATATATACAAGTCTAAATAAGATTATTTATTTGGTTAGAATAAATTTCTGTAGCTGATTTTGACCTCTAATAAAGACATTTTAATCTGATCCTTTTCAAAGTGGTAACTGCCATCAGAATATATGCCCAATAGCATATTACAACTATATTGCTCTATTTTTGACACTGTAGGATGCTGAATCAAAATCATCATCTCTGGGGAATGCTCCTGACAGGTAACTTGTGTTATGCATTGCCTCCCCTACAAGTGTGAGGAAAACTAATTCAATTCCTGGAAGGATAGACTGACTCAGATGCAATTCACATTCAGAGTGCCTCTAAAAAGAAGATAATGAAACTATCTGTATAACATCTAAGCATTTTCAGTGTCTGAAAAATAAAAGTAATTAGATATTCTTAATAAGTTGGCACTCTCTATTCTCTCTGAAAATATTAGAGGAAAAAAAGTAAAAGATCAATTTCAGGAAAGTGATTATTCAGAACTGAAATTATTTTTACTCTGATTCAGTACAAAGTTTCCATTAGGTACTTCTCACTTATGGGGAAGCTGGAAAGGAGAAAACAGTAAAACTCACTTCAAATTTGTGAATTAAATAGTTCCATGCAAGTGAATTAAATAGTTAGATATTTTGTTTAAGCAGAATATGTAACAAGAAACAATTCATTTAGTCATCATCAGACACTATGTACTATTTTTATTAATTTTATTTATTTTTTGAGACAGGGTGTATTAGCCAGGGTTCTCTTAGAGGCACAGAACTAATGGGATATGTATATATATTAAGTTTGTTAAGTATTAACTTACAGGATCACAAGGTCCCATAATAGGCTGTCTGCAAGCTGAGGATCAAGGAGAGCCAGTCCAAGTTCCAAAACTGAAGAACTTGGAGTTTGATGTTTGAAAGGAGGAAGCACCTAGCATGGGAGAAAGATGTAGACCCATTTCTCTTTTTCACGTTTTTCTGCCTGCTTTATATTCACTGGAAACTGATCAGATTCTGCCTGCCAGATTAAGGGTAGACGTGCCTTCCCCAGCCCACTGACTCAAATGTTAATCTCTTTTGGCAACACCCACACAGACACAACCAGGATTAATACTTTGTATCCCTCAATCCAATCAAGTTGACACTCACTCAGTATTAACCCTCATGCAGGGTCTTACTCTTTCACTCAGATTGGAGAGCAGTGGCATGATCTCCGCTCATTACAACCTCTGACCCTCATGCTCAAGCAATCCTCCTGCCTCAGCCTCCTGAGTAGCTGGGATCACAGGTATGCACTATCACACCTGGATTTTTTTTTGTATTTTTTGTAGAGATGGGGTTTCACAGTATTTCCTGGGCTGGCCTCAAACTCCTGAGCTCAAACTATCCACCTGCTTCAGCCTCAGTGCTGAGATTACAGGCATGAGCCAATGTGCCTGGCCTACTATATGCTATTCACTTTGGTAGTCACTAAAGAAAAAGAGAAAAGAATAAGCCAACAACTTTGTCCTTGTAGAGATCACAGACTCTCTTGTCTGTAGAGGTCACAGACTCTCTTGTCTGTAGAGGTCACAGAAGACTGTGGCAGAGAATTGAGAAATACTGTCATGCACAAATGTCCTGTGTTCTGGGGCCACAGAATAACGATGCAATATTATGTGTAGGTTGGAAAATATAAAGGTTGAATAAATAAGGCTTCACAGAGGAAGCAATATTAGATACCATTTGAAAGATGAATAGGAATTTTCATGGCTGAAAAGGAGACCAAGAGGAAAAGAGCATGAAGACTTCGGGCATTGGGGATATGACTCAAAAGCAAAAATAAACATTACTCATGCTGAATGTGTGTATTTCCTAAAGTCTAAAGCTTAGATCATAAGAATGAACTTTGCCAGTAAATGTATTCTTGAGATATGTGAAATTTTTGGTTTTAAATAACATATTGCCCCCTCAGGGTTTTGAAAATATAACCTTCCTTGCTCTTTGAACATAGAGGCATAATGAATAGTGGAAACAGCATCAGCTCTGAGATTTGGTAAACTAAAGTTGAGATGCTACCTAAACAAATTATGAGCTAATTTACCTTTGACATGAGTCTTAACTCTGAGCCTGAATTTCTGCAGACATAAAGCAGTCATCAAAGCACTACTTTACAAGGTTTGGTAAGGAGCAAAGGAGATATTAATCCCAGACATGGGGACACAGAACACAGGTGGAAAGACACATTGGAATATGACCTCTTGCTTTCTCCATCTGTGTCCTAACTTCTATAAACTTTCACTGTGGTTACGCATTTTTTTTTTTTGGCTTTAAAGGTTTAAGTCTACTTAAAATCCGGTTTTGATATTTTTAATCAAAGGTAATGCTTTTAATAATCAGTCATTTTAGTTTCGCTCTAAGTATTCATGCTTGAAATTAAGCTTACATGGGAAAAAATCAGTAGAACATATAGGAAACTAAGACTAAAAACTGATTTTTTTTTGACCAGTGGCAAGGTCTTCCTGTTTTTCAATTGTATCTGTCTTATTCTAGATTTAGCAGCTTTGGCCACCACATGTTATTCTTTTTTCTCCATCCAAGTTATTTTTAGATGCCCTTTGAAGGACCTTGTCAGGAAAGCAATTAAATTTGGTAAATTGGCCCATACTTGCTGTAGGTTACCCACATTCCCAATTATTAATTTAGAGGGTAAGGAATAAAAGAATCCATGAAATAATCATCACTCATCCTAGCAAATATGCATGTAACTAGTTGATATTTTAATTGATCTAAAAACTTAAGGTAAATATTAATGTGGTGAAAGGAAATTCTTTAAGATGAGCTTATTGAATAAATGATGGAGAAATTTTACGACATTTAAAAATGTAGATGTCCTCTGAAATATTTTTTTTTCTTGATTAAGACTTGGAAAGTTTGGTTGTTTTATTTCCCATTTAAGTGAAAAAAATGACAGCAGTGATATTAGCAGCAGTAGCAATCATTGAGTCCCTATTTTGTGTTATATTATCACATTTAATCATGACAAAAAACTGTCATGTTAGCTATCAATATCTATATTTTGGAAGTAAGAAACTGAAAGGTGAGTTACTGAGATCACAGAGGGTATAAGTGGGGGAGCCAAGGTTAGAATGCAGACTTGTCTGATGCCAGTCTAGAAAATGTCCTTATTACGTAAAGCAACAAAAATCTATAAATTATTGGCATTCCTCAGAAAGAAGGAGAAAAATAAACAATGTGGAAAACATATTTGAGGTAATGACTCAAGAAATTTCTTCTTATCTCTCTAGAAAGGTAGACATCTACATATAGGAAATTCAGATAACATCTACCAGACACTATAAAACAAGGTCCCAACTCTCAGGCCACAGATCAGTATTCGTCTGTGGCCTGTTAGAAACCAGGCTGCACAACAAGAGGTGAGCAGCAGATGAGCAAGCCTGACCCCACCTCCTATCAGATTAGTGGTGGAATTAGATTCTCATAGGATTGTGAACCCTATTGTGAGCTAGGTTGTAGATTCCTTATGAGAATTTAATGCCTGATGATATGAATATAGTTAACAGACCCTACATCAACAATAAAGAAAAACATCTTAAAGGTAGCTAGACAAAAAGTTCAGATTACATACAAAAGGCAACCCAGTAGGCTGAGAATGGGCTTCTCAGCAAAAATATTACAAGCCAGAAGAAAGTAGGGGTCTATTTTCAGTATTCTCAAAGAAAAAAAAAACAAAAAACAAAAACAGCTCCAGCCAAAAATATTATATCCTGCCCAACTAAGCTACATAAATGAAGGAGATATAAAATATTTTTGAGACAAGCAATTGCTAAGGGAACTCATTACCACTAGACCAGCCTTACAAGATATCCTTAAGGGAGTTCTAAACATAGAAATGAAAGAATAATATCTGCTACCACAAATCCTCACCTAAGTGCATAGCCCACAGACTTTTAAGGCAATTATGCAACAGAAATTATAAAACAACTAACAATTTCAGAATAGGATCAATACCTCACCTATCAATAATAACATTACATGTAAACATCCTTTATACCCCACTTAAAAGGCACAGAGTGGAAAGTTGGATAAAAACACAAGACCCACCCATCTGCTGTCTTCCAGAGACCCATCTTTCACTCAGCAACACCCATTAGTATCCAAGATGGCTGAAAAGGAACAGCTCTGGAGTGCAGTTCCCAGTGAGAACAATGCAGAGGATGAGTGATCACTGCATTTCCAAACAAGTTATTACTGCCTGCAGACCAGAAGATTCCCAGGCTGAAAAGCACCACGAGTTTCTAGCAAGGCTATTTCAGCTGGTGCAAGGAGTCTCCACACAAAAACTCACACAAATCTGGGCAGCTGTCTAAACTGGCACCTGGAACGCCTGGGAGACTGAGCTGCCCATGCAATTGAACAAAAGGGGACTGAAATGGGGAGGGAGGTGATCTGGCTCAGTAAGTCCCACCCCCACAAGAACCAGCAATCTGAAACCTTCTGTATAGAGAGTTTCACAGCAAGCCCAGCTGGACCCAGGATGGTCCAGCTCTGTAGGGGGAAGGGTGTCAGCCATTACCAAGGCAGTCTGCCATTACCGAGGCAGTCCGCCATTATCGAGGCAGTCCACCATTACTGAGGCAGTCCACCATCACTGAGGCAGTCTGCCATTACCGAAGCAATCTGCCATTACTGAGGCAGTCTGCCATTACAGAGGCAATCCGCCATTACTGAGGCAGACCACCATTACTGAGGCAGTTCTAACATACCTCTATAAACAAAACCACAAGGAAGTTCACACAGGAGCTGGGAAGAGCCCACGGAAGCTCAGCAAAACCTCTGCTGGCAGACTGTTACTAGGCTACCTCCTCGCTGGGCAGGGCATCTCTGAAAAAAGGCAGCAGCATGTCAGGAACTTATAAATAAAGCCCCACATTCCTGGGACAGAGCACCTGGGAAAAAAAGGCTGTTATGAGTTCTGCTTCAGCAGATGTAAACATACCTGCCCGGCAGCTCTGAACAGAACAATGGAGCTCACAGCTCAGCACTTGAGCTCCTATAAGGGACAGACAGTCTCCTCAAGCAGCTCCCCAATCCCCGTATATACAAAGAGACACTTCATAAAGGAGAGCTCAAGCTGACATCTGGCGGGTATCCTCCTGGGACAAAGATAACAGAAAAAGAAACTGGCAGCAATCCTTACTGTTTTGCAGCCGCTGAAGGTGATCCCCAGGCAAGCAGGGTCTGGAGTGGACCTCCAGCAGTCCTACAGCAGAGGGGGCTGACTGTTAGAAGGAAAACTAAAAAACAGAAAGAAATAACTTCATCATCAACAAAAAGGATATACACTCAGAGACCCCACCTGAAAGTCACCAACTACAAAGACCACAGGTAGATAAATACAATAAGATGGGAAGAAACCAGCACAAAAGATGAAAACACCCAAAACCAGAATGCCTCTCCTCCACCAAAGGATCACAACTCCTCACCGGCAAGAGAACAAAACTGGATGGAGAAAATTCTGATGAATTGACAGAGACAGGATTCAGAAGGTGGGTAATAACAAACTTCTCTGAGCTAAAAGAGCATGTTCTAACCCAATGCAAATAAGCTAAGAACCTTGAAAAAAGGTTTGACAGAACACTAACAAGAATAAACAGCTTATAAAAGAATATAAAACTTGATGGACCTAAAAAACAAAATGAGAACTTTGTGAAGCATACACAAGTTTCAATAGCTGAATCAACCAAGCAGAAGAAAGAATATCAGAGACTGGAGATAAACTCAATGAAATAAAATGAGAAGGCAAGATTAGAGGAAAGAGATTGATGAGAAATGAGCAAAGCTTCCAAGAAATATGGGATTATGTGAAAAGACCTAATCTATCTTTGATAGGTGAACCTGAATGTGACAGAGAAAATGAATCCAGGCTGGAAAACACTCTTCAGGATATTATCCAGGAGAACTTCCCCAACCTAGCAAGCCAGGCCAATATTCAAGTCCAGGAAATAGAACACCACAATGATATTCCCCAAGAAGAACAACCCCAAGAGACATAATCGTCAGAATTACCAGCATTGAAATGAAGGAAAAAATGCTAAGGGCAGACAGAGAGAAAGGTCGGGTTACCCACAAAGGGAAGCCCATCAGACTCACAGTGGATCTCTTGGCAAAAACCCTACAAGCCAGAAGAGAGTTGGGGCCAATACTCAACATCCTTAAAGAAAAGAACTTTCAACCTAGAATTTCATATCCAGCCAAACTAAGATTCATAAGTGAAGGAGAAATAAAATGCTTTATAAACAAGCAATTACTCTGAGACTTCATCATCACCAGGCCTGCCTTACAAGAGCTCCTGAAAGAAGCACTAAACATAGAAAGGAACAACCAGTACCAGCCACTCCAAAAACATACCAAATGGAGAACAGCATTGACACAATGAAGAAACTGCATCAACTAATGGGCCAAACAACCAGCTAGCATCAAAATGGCAGAATCAAATTCACATATAACAATATTAACCTTAAATGTAAATGGGATAAATGTCCCAATCGAAAGACACTGACTGGCAAATTGGATAAAAAGTCAAAACCCATCGGTGTGCTGTATCCAGGAACCCCTCTCATGCAAGGACACACAAAGGCTCAAAATAAAGGGATGGAAGAAGATTTACCAAGCAAATGGAGAGCAAAAAAAAAGCAGGAGTTGCAATCCTAGTCTCTGATAAAATAGACTTTAAACCAACAAAGATCAAAAGAGACAAAGAAAGGCATTACACAGTGGTAAAAGGATCAATGCAACAAGAAGAGCTAATGATCCTAAATATATACGCACCCAATACAGGAGCTCCCAGATACATAAAGCAAGTTCTTAACGATCTACAAAGAGACTTAGACTCCCACACAATAATAGTGGGAGACTTTAACACTCCACTGTCAATATTAGACAGATCAACAAGACAGAAAATTAACAAGGATATCCAGGACTTGGACTCAGATATGGACCAAGCAAACCTAATAGATCTCTACAGAACGCTCCACCCCAAATCCACACAATATACATTCTTTTTAGCACCACATCACACCTACTCTAAAATTGACCACATAATTGGAAGTAAATCACTCCTCAGCATATGCAAAAGAAGGGAAATCATAACAAACAGTCTTTCGGACAACAGTGAAATCAAATTAGATCTCAGGTTTAAGAAACTAACTCAGAACTGCACAACTCCATGGAAACTGAACAACAGGCTCTTAAATGTTGACTGGATAAACAATGAAATGAAGGCAGAAAGAAAGATGTTCCTCAAAACCAACCAGAATGAAGACACAATGTACCAGAATCTCTGGTACACACTTAAAGCATTGTCTAGAGGAAAATATATAATAATAAATGCCCACATGAGAAGCAAGGAAAGATCTAAAATCAACACTCTATCAACAAAATTGAAAGAGCTAGAGGAGCAAGATTAAAAAAAACTCAAAAGCTAGCAGCAGATAAGAAATAACTAAGATGAGAGCAGAACTGAAGGAGATAGAGACACGAAAAACTCTTCAGAAAATCAATAAATGCAGTAGCTGGTTTTTTGAAAGGATCAACAAAATAGACAGACTGCTAGCCAAATTAATAAAAAAGAAAAGATAGAAGAATCAAATAGATGCAATAAAAAACGATAAAGGGGATATCACCACCAATTCAACAGAGATACAAATTACCATCAGAGATTACTACAAACAACTCTATGCACATAAACCAGTAAACCTGGAAGAAATGGATAAATTCCTGAACACTTGCAGCCTCCCAAGACTAAACAAGAAAGAAGCTGAAATGCTGAATAGACCAATAACAAGGGCTGAAGTTGAGGCAGCAATTAATAGCCTACCAATGAAAAAAAGCCCAGGTTCAGATGGGTTCACAGCCGAATTCTACCAGACATACAAAGAGGAGCTGGTACCATTCCTTATGAAACTATTCCAAACAATCCAAAAAGCGGGAATTCTTCCCAAATCATTTTATGAGACCAAAATCATCCTGATACCAAAACCCAGCAGAGACTCAACAAGAAAAGAAAACTTCAGGCCAATATCTCTGATGAACATAGATGCAAAAATCTTCAATAAAATACTGGCAAACTAATTGCAACAGCACATCATAAAGCTTATCCCTCACGATCAAGTAGGCTTCATCCCGGGGATGCAAGGCTGGTTCAACATGTGCAAGTCTATAAACGTAATCCACCACATAAACAGAACCAAAGACAAAAACCACATGAATATCTCAATAGAGGCAGAGAAGGCCCATAAAATCAAAAGCAACTTAGTTACTTCCTATATACAATGGTGGTACAGACTTGGGTAAATACACCCATTCCAAATGGGAGAAATGGGCCAATGCAAAGGAGCTACAAGCCCCATGAAATTCCAAAATCCAATAGAGCAGGCTTTAAACCTTAAAGTTCCCAGATGATCTCCTTTGACTCCATGTCTCACACCCAGGGCACACTCATGTATGAAGTGGGCTCCCACAGTCTTGGGCAGCTACAACCCTGTGGCTTTGCAGGGTACAGCCCCCATCTCAGCTGCTTTTATGGACTTGTGTTGTGTGTCTGTGGCTTTTCTAGGCACACAGTGCAAACTGTCAGTGGTTCTACCATTCTGGGGCTAGAGGATTGTGGCCCTTTTCTCCCAGCTCTACCAGGCAGTACCCCAGTTGAGACTCTGTGTGGAGGCTCCTACCCCACAATTCACTTCTGCACTGGTCTAGCAGAGGTTCTCCCTGAGGGCTTTGCCCCTGGAGCAAAGTTCTTCCTGGACATCCAGGAGTTTCCACACAGCCTCTGAAACCTAAGCAAAGGTATCCAAACCTCAATTCTTGACTTCTGTGTAATTCACAGGCTCAACACCATGTGGAAGCTGCCAAGGCTTGGGGCTTGCAACCTCTGAAGACATGGCTCAAGCTGTACCTTTGCCCCTTTTAATCACAGCTGGACCACCTGGGACTCTGGGCATCAATTCTTTATGCTGCACATAGCAAGGGAATCCTTGGTTCTGCTCACAAAACCATTTTGTCCTCCTAGGCTTCGGGCCAGTGATGGGATGGGTTGCCATGAAGGTCTCTGACACGCCCTGGAGATATTTTCCCCATTGTCTTGATGATTAACATTAGGCTCCTCCTTACTTGTGAAAATTTCTACAGTGGGCTTCAATTTCTCCCCAGAAAATGGGGTTTTCTTTTCTATTGCATCATCAAGGTTTAAGTTTTTCAAACATTTATGCTCTGTTTCTTCTTGAACACTTTGCTGCTTAGGAGTTTCTTCTACCAGATACCCTAAATCATCTCTCTCAAGTTTAAAATTCTATAGATCTCTAGAGCAGGGGCAAAAGGCCACCAGTCTCTTTGCATAGCAAGAGTGACCTTTATTCCAGCTCCCAAAAAGTTCCTTATTTCTGAAACCACCTCAGCCTGGACTTCATTGTCCACATCACTATCAGCATTTTGGTCAAAGCCATTTAAAAAGTCTCTAGGAAGTTCCAAACTTTCCCACATCTTCCTGTCTTCTGAGTCCTCCAAGTCTCCAGGAAGTTCCAAACTTTTCTATATTTTCCTGTCTTCTTCTAAGCCCTCCAAACTGTTTAAACATCTGCATGTTACTCAGTTCCAAAGTCACTTCCACATTTTTTGGTATCGTTACAGCAGCATCCCACTCTCTGCAGTAGCAATTTACTGTATTAGTCCCTTCTCACACTGCTAATAAAGGAATACTCAAGACCACATAATTTATAAAGGAAAGAAGTTTAATTGACTCACAGTTCCACATGGCTGGGGATGCTTCAAGAAACTTACAATCATGGCAGAAGGCACCTCTTCACAGGGTGGCAGGAGAGACAATGAGAGCCAAGCAAAGAAAGAAGCCCATTATAAAACCAGCAGATCCTGTGAGAACTTAGTATCATGTGAAGTATGGGAGAAATTACCCCCATGCATAGTTTAATTATGCTCCACTGAGTCCCTCCAATGAAATGTGGAGATTATGGCAACTACAATTCAAGATGAGATTTGGGTGGGGATATAACCAAACCACATCAGACCAATATCAAGTTCCAAAATTGAGTCAGTGAGAAAAAGCCTATCAACTAAAAAAAAAGGATTGCTTCAGAGCTGAATTTTACCAGACATATGAAGAGCTGATACCAATTCTACTGATGCTATTCCAAAAAATAGAAGAAGAGGGACTCCTCCCTAACTCATTCTATGAAGCCAGTAACACTGTGATACAAAAATCAGACAAAGACATAACAAAAGAGTCAAACTACAGTCCAATATTACTGATGACCATAGACATAAAAATCCTCAAAAAAATACTAGGAAACTGAATCCAGCAGCACAACAAAGAGCTAATTGACCATGATCAATAGGAATTATTTCAGGGAATCAGGGCTGGTTCAACTATGCAAATCAATAAATGTGATTTATCACATAGACAAAATTAAACCCCAAACCAGATGATCATCTTAACAGAAACATTAAAAACTATTGATAAAAATCTCATATACATTCATGATAAAAATTCTCAAAAAATTAGGCAATGAATGCACATAACCAAAATAATAACAGTGATCTATGACAGACCTGCAGCCAACATCATACTGAATGAGTAAAGGCTGAAAGCATTCTACTTAGGAACTGAATCAAGACGCATATGCCCACTCTCAGTACTCTTAGTCAACATAATACCAGAAGTTCTAGCCAGAGCAATTGGGCAAGAGAAGGACAAAAAAGCCATCCAATTAGGAAAATAAATCAAATGATCTATCTTCATTGATAATATGATTCTATACCTGGAAAACCCTAGCATCATTAAAAAATGGGGAAAAGCCATAAACAGATTATCCTCAAAAGTCAGCATATAAGTGGTCAATAAGCATATGAAAAAAATGCTCATCATAACTAATCATTAGAGAAATGCAAATCAAAACCTCAATTAGATACTAACTCACACCAGTCAAAATGGCTATTACTAAAAAATAAAAAAATAACAAATGTTGATGAAGGCGTAAAGAGAAAATGCTTATATAATATTGGGGAGAATGTAAATTAGTTTAATTGATATGGAAAGCGGTTTGGAGATTTCTCTAAGAATTTAGAGCTACCATTCAACCCAGCAATCCCATTATTAGCTATCTTGCCCAAACACTAAAAAGATGTATGCACTCATATATTTATTCTAGCACTATTCACAAAATAGCAAAGATATGAGATCAACCTAGGTGCCCATCAATGGGGGACGGGATAACGAAAATGCGGTACATATACACCATGGAATATGAAGCAGTCTTTAAAAAAAGAACAAAACCATGTCCTTTGCAGCAACATGGATGTGGCTGAAGGCCAGTATCATAAGCAAATTATCACATAAACAGAAAACCAAAAACCAAAATTCTCACTTAAAAATGGGAGCTAGACACTGAGTTCACATAGACATAACGATGGTAACAATAAATGCATGGGAATACTAGATGGGGGAGGAAAAAGGGGTGGTTATGGCTGACAAACTACCTATCAAGTATTATGCTCACTACCTGGGTGACAGGATAATGCACTTCCCAATCCTCAGTGACACACTATACACCCATGTAGCTAACCTGCCTATGTACCCCAGAACCTAAAATAAATGTTAAAAAAATAAATTATCACTTTCAAAGCAGTATCAGATATTACTGGACAAAATCTGAGGGCCATACTTAACTACATGAGATTCTTCCAACTAATCAAATGTTCACCCAAATTAGGGTGTTTTTAATTCTTAAGAACTGGCTGAATAAAATCAGCAAAGCCTGCTTTACACAGACTGTCATAGAGTACTTTCAACCTAAGTTCTACAATTCTGTGACAGAATTTTGAATGAAGATACAGTGAACAGAGTTTTGGGCTATGTGCAAATAAAGAGATTAAATTAATGATGAACTGATGCTTAGAGAGAGTTGTTTTGCCTTTTTGTGCTTTATTTTTAGAGAGTTGTAGAAAAGAGCTATTTAGCAAAGGCTTTTGTTTTTCACCGAGATCGGATCACTTTGGAGGTCTCCATGCCAATATTTTTAACTGTTTCCAGTTATACTGTTATAGTCATTTGCTTCTTGATGGTCATAGTGTTCTACAGTCAATGTTTATTATCATATGCTTTTTAAAATCACTACTGGCAGTATAACATTAACTCTCTACACCTAGCAAGATAGGCATTATGAATAAAATAATAACTTACGGCTTCTGCATTATAAATTTTCAATTAAAATGTATAAGAACAGGAAATCTAAATAAAATCAAATTATGAAATGTGTTTTAACAATTGCAAAGCATTAACATTTCTATAAATTGTGTAATAACATAATAATTAATTGGAATAAAAGAAAAATTAGCTCTGTAAGATTGCTTACTCTAATATAACATATATGTAACTTAAGGAAGATATTTAAAATATCTTTAAGCTCCATTTTGAGCTTTTACTAGAACTAGCAATAATTTTTACTTGTCTCTGTTAACCTGTGAACCTTAGCCATATATAAAAGCTTAAAGTACTTTTGTAGCTTACCTTGGTTTTTTGGATGGTGGTAAATTTAATGTGACTGATTTTCTGCTCTAGTTTCTTTATTTGTTCTATAAGCAGAAAATACAGCAAAGTAACTTAAATGTGATTCTATTTTAGAACTCTTTTAAGTTACTGTATTGGATTTCACTTAATTTTAAGTAGTATTCTCAACTGTATATTTCTAAAATCTCAGTAATTTAATAAAACTAAATTGAATTAACCCACTTGAGCTTTTCAGACAATATAATTTGAAGTATTATACATGAATTCAGCTCTCAAAAATATATCATATAAAATCAATTTATTCTTGCCTGAGTCTGATTTATTTCATGTAAACCTTTTGGGTTTGGAATAAATGTGTGTGTGCCTGCATTCTATGTAGATATATTGTTGCACACAAATTGACATGAAGATATTGTGTAATAACAATAGTAATTTATGTTTATATAATAAGCACAACTGAAAATTAGTAGATGCAATATCATTTACCTCTTGAAAAGTATATATGCAGCATTTCCTTAATGTATGAACTTGTAAGTACTGTGTAAATATTAGACCATGGGTGTCCAATCTTTTTGCTTTCCTGGGCTACACTGAAATAAGTATTGTCTTGGGCCAAACATAAAATATGCTAATACTATAAGTATTGTCTTGGGCCAAACATAAAATATGCTAATAATTGACAAGCCAAAAAAAAGAGACTAATGATAATTTTTGTAATATCTGTCACCACAGATAAGCAAAAAGTTTCTCAGATTCAATGGGTTGAACATGGCTACACTAGACCATCTGTTAATAGACTATACTAGTAATTTTCTCTCAGATATGAAAATATAAATCAAACACAATTCTAATCAAAAAAAATTTATTCATTGCCTACTATTTTTCAAACACTCTTCAAATGCAGAAGATATGCTTTAAACAAATAGTTTCATACAGACACAAATTTGGATACAACTGTATAGTCAATATCTTTTTAGAATCTTCTATGTGTCAGGAATAATGTTGAGAATTGGGAATAATACTAAGAATGAGAACATTATGAGCCCTAATCTTATGGAATTTATAATCTGGGAAATTATTATCCTTCAAAAAGTTCCCATTTTAAAAGTAGAGGTTAGCTAAAACAATATATTTGAAACATTAAAAAATGTTAGGTAGATATTTAACTGTGAAATAAAATTATTATGATGATTTTGTTTTTGAATCTTGGTAAATATTGTGATGTTGCACGTCTTTAAAAGTTAACATAACTACATTTGTTACAGTGAAAAACTGTTTTTTTTTTTAGTTTAAGCTTAGACAATAGCATACAAATGTAAAAAAACATTGACTACAATTAGGACAAGATTTATGTAAATTTTGCCTTTGATATATCAACTAAAATATCAGTTATTTATGTGGAGAGCAGTTAGAAGGCTCAGAGTTGTAAAGACTAGATGAATGTAGAGTAATCACTAACCTCTTTCTTTTCTTATACCTCAGAAAATTAGAACCATATTAATACAATGTTATATTTTAAGATTTTTATTATATGAGGTATACCTCATTTACATGCACAATACATGCTATATAGTATGTTTCTAACTCATTATCTGTTTCTCAATTTATTCTGTGTTATGATATACATAGTATAATAATTATGGATAATAAAATATTTTTTATAATACAAATAGTATGAAAATCTATTATGCCAATATATAACAAGTATTAAAGTGCAATAAATCAACATGGGGTAATTTAAATGCAGATTCCTAAGCCAAACTTCTAAAGATTTTCATTCAGTAGGTTCCTTAGAAAACTCCCTCAAAAAAATTCAAAAAACAATTAAACAAAATGAGGAAAACAATTAAGTAAAATGAAAAATTTAATAGAGAAATCAAAATAATTTGAAACATCAAACTGAAATCTTGATGCTAAAAATATAATGACCAAAGTGAAAAATGAAATACAGAGCACCAACAGTAGAATTAATCAAGCAGAAGTAAGAATCTGTGAACTCAAAGACAGATTATTTGAAAACATACAGTCAGAAGAGAAAAAATTTTTAAAAAAAGGAAAAGAATGAAGAAAGCTCATGGGATTTGTGGGACAGCAACAAAACAGCAATTGTTAGAGTTGCTGAGGTTCAAGAAAGATAAAAGTATAAAAATCTTACTTACAGAGACAATGGCACAAAACCTTTCAACCCTACAGGAAGAAATAATATCAGGTAAAGGAAAGTCAAAGGTCTCTAATCATGTTCAATCCATATAAGATTATCCCAAGACATATTATAATCAAATTGTCAGAAATAAAAGACAAAGAGAGGATCTTGAATGCAGCAAGATATAACAAGCAAATGACAGATAAGGAAGTTCCAATATGTCTAGGAGGAAATTTCTCAGCAGGAAGCCTACAATCCTGAAGAGAGTGGGATAATGTATTCAAAGAGCTAAAGGAAAAAAAAAAATTTCAACTAAGAATAATGTATCCATCAAAGTTGTCCTTTAGATAAAGGTGAGAAAAAGACTTTCATAGACATACAAAAGCAGAGGGAATTTGTCACCTCCAGACATGTCTTATAAGAAATGCTAAAGGACATTCTTCAAGCTGAAAGAAAATAAGACATTAATGAGCAATCCAAAAACATCTGAATGTATAAAACTCACTAATAAAATATACTACACAATCAAATTCAGAATACTCTACTACTGTAATGGTAATGTATAAATCACATATCTTTTGTGTAAAGGATTACAGGCAAAACTATTATTTAAAATATATAAAATATTAATTTATTTTTATTTTTGTTTATTGTGACATCAGAAATGTAAAATGCATATATAGGGAATGGAGTAAAAATGAAAATTGTTTTATTTGCAATTAGAGTTATTTTTAGTTTAAAATAACCAGTTATAAACATAAAATTTTTTGTCAGCCTTATGGGAACCACAATGTAAAATCATCTAATAGAAGCACAAAAAAAAAAAAAAAAGGAAGGGAACAGTGTATACCAGTGGTTGAATGGAATAGTGGATAATAAACAAGAATGAATTATATGCTGCCTCCAAGAGACTCACTTTACTTGTAAGAGCAAATAGACTGAAAGTGAAGAGGTGCGAGAAGATAGTCCATGGAAACAGAAACCACGAAAACACAGGAGTACCTATACTTACATCAGATGAAATAGATATTAAGTCAAAAATTATAAAAAGAGACAAGGTCATTATATAAAGTGGCTAATTCATCAAGAGGATACAACAATTATACATACACCCAACATAGGAACACTTAAATATTCAAAACACATGTATTGAAGTGATAGACTATAATACAATAATATTAGGGCACTTCAACACCTTATTTTCAGAAATGGACAGATTATTCAGTCAGAAAGTCAGTAAGAAAAATTTACAGAATACACATTCTTAACTGTACATGGAACATTCTCCAGCACAGATTATAAATTAGGTCAAAAAATACATCTTAACAAATTTAAGATGTATTAAAATCATATCAAGTGTCTTATCTTACCACAATGGTATAAAAATAGAAATCAATAACAGGAAGAAATTTGGAAAGTTCACAGATACATTGAAATTAAATAACAAGCACCTCAACAACCAATGGATGAATGAATACATTAAAAGAGTAATTAGAATTGTTTCAGAAAAATGAAAATGGAAAGACAACATAGAAAAAACTATGGGATACAGGAAAAGCCATTCAATGAGTTAAGATTTAGCAATAAACATTTACATCAAAAATAAAAAAGAAACATCTCAAACAACCTAATGATGCACCTCAAAAAACTAGAAAATCAAGAACGTATTAAGTCGAACTTTAAAATAACCAGTTATAATTGTAGAATTTTTTATCAGCCTTATGGCAGCCACAAAGCAAAATCATCTAATAACAAAAAAAAATTAAAAATCACAGCTAAGAGCAAAATAAAAATGAAATAGAGACGAGAAAACAATAGAAAAGATCAAGAAAAGAGTTTTTAAAAATATAAACAAAATCAACGAACTTCTACTAACTAAAAATAAAGAAAAAGAATATTCAAGTAAATGAGAAATTAGAAAGTAGCACTAAAACTGATGCAAACAAAATGAAAAATATCATAAGACACTATTATAAAACAGTATATATCAACACATTGGATGGCAATATAAATAAATAAATTTCTTTACACATGGAAATCTACCAAGACTGAATTATGCAGAAATGGAAAATATTAACAAACCAATAATGAGGAAGAAGATTGAATCAGCAATAAAATGTCTCCTATCAAAGTATAGCGAAGGAACTGACAGATTCACAGCTAAATTACATTAAACACTTAATAACCAGTACTAACTTTCCTCAAACTCTTCCAAAAAAATCGAAGAGGAAGTAATACTTCTAAACTTGTTTTGCAAGGTGGGCCAATACCCTGATAAACACAGATGCAACAATCTTCAAAAACAACAACAACAACAACAACAACAACAACTAGCAAACCAAATTCAAGAGCACATTACAAAGATCATTCACAATGGTCTAGTGGGACTCATCTCAGGAATGCAAGGATGGTTCAACATATAAAACTCAATAAATGCAATATATCACTTTAACAGAATTAAGAGCAAATACCATAAAAGAATTAAAAAAGAGTAAAAGCACTTAAGCATTTCATTAGGTACAGAAAAAAGCATTTGACACAATTCTACATCCCTTCGTGATGCAAACATAACAATAAACCTCAATGTAACAAAGGCTGCATCTGACAAACCCACAGATAACATCATATTTTAAGGGGCAAAGTTGGAAACTTTTCTTCTAAAATCTTGAACAAGACAAGGATGTCCATTCTTGACATTACTATTCAATATAGTATTGGAGGTGCTAGCCTGAGTGCTTAGGGGAAAGAATGTAATTAAAGACATCCAAATTGGAAGGAAGAAGTTAAACTGTTTCTGTTTGCAGACAGGATCACATATTTAAAAAATCCCAAAGACTTCACCAAAACTCTGTTAGAATGAATTGAAGAATTCAGTAAAGTTGCAGGATACGAAATCAACATACAAAATAAGCAGCGTTTCTATCAGTAACAACAAACTATCTGAAAAAGAGATCTAGAAAATTATCCTGTTTCACTGCTAAAATAAAAATAAAATACTTAGAAATAAATGTAACTGAGGAAGTGAAAGATCAGATCTCTACACTGAAAACTGTTAAGACATTAGTGAAAGAAACGGAAGAAGACACAAATACATGGAAAGTTATCTGGTGTTCATGAATTTGAATAATTAATACTGTTAAAATGTCCATTATACTAAAAGTGATCTATAGATTCAATGTAATCTCTATCAAAATATCAATTACATTATTGACAGAAATAAAGAAAACAATCCTGAAATTTTTATTGAACTACAAAATACCCCAAATAACCAAAGCAATCTTAAGCAAAAGGTGCAAAGGTGTAGGCATCACACTATCTTACTTCAAAATATGCTACAAAGCTCTAGTAACCAAAATGCAAGCACTGGCATAAAAAACAGACACATGGACCAGTGGAATAGAATAGAGAACCTATTCATGAATTACAGCCAACTCATTTTAGTCAGAGGTGCCAAGAACACACAGCGGAAAGGATTGTCTCTTCAATAATTGATGTTGATAAAACTGGATATCTACATGCAGCAGAATTAAATTTGACCCTTGTCTCACACCATATACAAAATAAACTCGAAATGGGTGAAAGACTTAATTGTATGACTTGAAATTATATAACTGCTAGAAGAAATCATAATGGAAATTAAAATTGCAAGGAGATATGACTTCATGCCTGTTAGAATGGCTGTTATCAAAAGTACCATAGATGAGTGTTGGAAAGGAGGTGGAGAAAAGGGAACTTACACACTGTTGGTGGAAATGTAAACTAATACAGCCCTTCTAAAAAATAATATTCCTCATAAACAAGTTTCGTATAAAATAGAACTACTGTATGATCCAGCAATTCCACTACTGTTTAAATGTGGGAAAGATATCTTCACTTGCATGTTAATTGTTGCATTATTCAGAATAGCGAAGACATAAAATTAACCTTCATGGCTGATGGTTAATGGAAAAATGGATAAAGAAAATATGGTATATATACATGATTAAACAATTAAATACTATTCAGCCATAAAAAAAATAAGGCTACAACATGGATGAATCTGATGGAAATTATTTGCTACAATATCCATGAGCCTAGAGAGCATGTTATGTTATGTTATGTTATGTTATGTTATGTTATGTTATGTTATGTTATGCTATGTAAGGTGAAATAAACCAGGCACAGAAAGACAAATATCACACTTAAAAAGTTGCTATCACAGATATGGAGAATAGAATGGTGGTTACCAGTGGCTGACATTCTTGGGTTCGGGGGGTTAAAGAAATATTGGTCAAAGGATACAAATTTTCGGTAAGAACAAATACGTTTAAGAGATCTATTGCAAAAAAAATGACTATAATTAACATCTGTTACATTCTTGAAAAATGCTAAAAGAGTGAATATAAAGTGTTCTCACCACAAAATTGATAACTATGTGAGGTAAAGCATATATTAGTTTGCTAGATTTAGCAAAATGTTGGTATACATATATATATATGTATGTATGTATATATATGTGTATATATATGTATGTATATATGTATGTATATATATGTGTATATATAAGTATATATATGTATATATATATAAATTGAATAATTGCATAATTAAATGCTATACATGTCATTTATGAATTAAATACTATTCATGTTTATATCTTCACTTGCATTGATATGCATTAACATGCAAATGAAGATATAAATATATTTTGCTATACATTTAGACTATAGCAAATGCTATCAAACATTTAAATAACTAGCATATATATGAATATTATTTATATAGTACATATATATATATATAGACACACACACACACTATAGACTATATACGGTAAATGCAACCAAACATTTAAATAACTAGTACAAAATAAATAACATATATGTATATGCATACATATATACAAACATATATATATATACTTCAAATATATATGCCTTTTATATATATATATACTTCAAAATAGTTATGTTGTACACAATAAATACATGTAATCTTATCAATGTAAAAAATATTTTCAACATGAAAATAAATTTCTATAGAACTCAGTGAAGGTCTTAGTACTTAAATATTATTTTGGAGCAACAAATTAGTGTAAAAACAAATTATATCATATTATGAATATAAGCTGAATAGACATGAATACTGCTATTTTCTCAGAAGTAAGTTTATATTAGCATTTAGTCTTTTAATTTCTCAACTACCAGGATACAGGTCCTGATGGACTCTAGTGAGAAAAAAATGTGATTTTTATAACAGAAGCAATTAAATATGCTTTATAACTAGTTATAAATGAATTTGTAGAAAATTGATACTGTTATTAATTGAAGAATGAATTCAGACATTCTTGGTAGGTCTTTCTAACATCAAAAGATTTTAGAAGTCTTTGAGATATTATTTTGAATCTTCTTTGGGAGGCTACTACATTACAGTTATAGTTAGGACTCCAGGATTCAAAGTGAGTAAATCCAGTTAAAAGCACATCATATAGAATTCTGTATCAACAAGACATTTCTTTGGGTATGGTACAACTTATTATTCACTGCAAATTCATGGTTTCTTTTGCCCATTTCCTTTGGCAGCTGCCAAAAACAACCACTGTGACTTCTGAGTGTAGAAAATCATCTTTGTAATACATATTGTGCTATTCTAGTCTAATATGCTTTTCCATTTTAATTAAAAAAGAGAGGCTAAAACAAAACATTTGGAATAATAACTAGATCTTATTCTTCTCTATTCTCATTAATGAGCCACCCAGTTTCTTTTACAATGCATATGAGGACTCTTAAAAGAGGAAACTGTATTATAACACAGTGATGTTTCATTTAATAGCTGCCATTTCCATTTCTTAGTATTTCTGACAACCAATGTGGAAAGATTATAAAATTGAAGTGATTTTAAGCCTGGGATCCACTCTAAAATCTGTTTAATGATACATTTTTACTGAAAAACCAAACCATTACTGTTTTTGAATGTTATCTGAGTGCTTTTATTTTTAAAAATGGAATGATTATTAGAAAAGCACGTATAAGTAAATGGAATAAGGGTATTATAATATATCAAATGTATCTGTATTATCACAGTTCTGGATCAGATACAGAAGGGCGATTTAATATTTATTCCTACAGCATAGACCCATTCAGGAAGCCCTGAAAAATTATCCATTTCATGTTAGTAAATTCCATACAGGAGGGTGTCTAAGCAAGACTTGACTACCTAGAAGCCTCCACCTCATTATAGGGTGGGCTGTTTTCATTCCCTATGAATGAAATTCACTCTTGATGAATTTATATCCTCCCAGTGTTAGATTTTCTTTTTGTTTTTTTGTTTGTTTTTTTTTTTTACTATAAATCCACAGAACCATTTTAAAATCCTCTGAGGAGAAGCTACACATGTTCCACTATAAATGGTCTCACAGAGTTGTAAAGCTAATGTATAGGCTATATATAATCAAAATAAATGTATTATTACAATATCATGATTTTGTAGTACTATCCATGAAATGTGATATACTTTCTGCAATTCTGGAAAAAAGAAAATTGACTCTCAAACCAGTTAAGAGGATAGCAAGAGTTCAGTTAGTACTCTTAAAATATTCATGTGGCAACAGATCCCAGACATTATGTTGATGAAAAAAAAAATTTAGATGGCAGAGAAAAGTAAGGGAAGTCAACTTCATATACCAATGTCATCTCTGTTTTCACTCAACTGATAACATTAATTCCAAATTATTTTCTCTCTCTCTCTCTTCTCTCTCTCTCTCTCTCTCTCTGTGTGTGTGTGTGTGTGTGTGTGTGTGTGTGTGTGTGTGTGTGTGTGTTTCTCTCTCCCCACCCTCCCCCACTGTCCTCTGTGGATTAAAAAATTTATTGCAATTGTCAATGGTCAATGTTTAGATGTTACAACTATATGTTGACTAGGTGAAGTGATTAGCTAAAATTATTTGGCAACTGACAATTGTTCTAGAAACCTTTAGTTTTAGAGACAAAGAGACATGTGATGAGTTAGTTTTTATTTTCTCTTTTATTTTACATACTATATTATATATAGTATATGCACACACAACACAAATGTATAGGCACACACACATACACACACACATACACACATATATTGCTCCCACAGAGTGTTCAGAAATAAATGTATATAGGAAGTACACTTTCCTTAATTACCCAAGCATTGGATAAGACTACGTCATCTGTGCTATGATCATTTAGTAAACTATTAAGAAGTATACAATTTGAGTATCCATTAGCCAAAACACTTGGGTCTAGAAGTGTTTCATTTTTTTTTTCAGATTTTGAAATAGTTACATTACACTTATTGGCTGAACATCTTTAATCCAAACATTTAAAATCCGAATTGCTCCAATAAACATTTCCCTTGAGTGTCATGATGGCATTCAAAAAGTTTCTGATTTTGGAGCATTTTGGATTTTGGACATTTAAATTTGGGATATTCAACACTTATGCTATTTTTTGTACTGAATAAGTTACATTTTATTTATAAATGTTCTTTCTCTAAGATGTGCCAAGCCAATCCTTCCTATTATAATACATGAGCTATTAATCACTAGCTTATGTAGTATTTTTTTTACAATTATTGACATAATTTTATGTGTCAGGTTGGTTATCAATGTAGAGAATGCAATATTTCACATTATTTATATGAATGCTAATAGTCACAGACACCACAAATTGAAATATACAACAGCAAAAACTAAATATGTTAGTCAATAAATCAGCAACATTGTTAATTTTTTTAATGATGTACAACATGGTGTTTTGGTATATGTACTGTTGTGAAATGATTCCCTCAATCAAGCTACCTAACCTATCAATTTCCTCACATACTTACTTTTTCTTTTTGTAAGAATTAAGATCTACTGGTCTTAGTAAATGTCAAGTATACAAGTTATTATTAACTACAGTCACCATGCTGCAACATTGCTAATTGAAAAATAAAATGAAACATTGTACAATCCTATACATTTTGATGTCTCTGATAAGGTTATAGGACCTGATGCATTACATTTCACATTTACTTCAATTGCAGAAAGAATCTGTAAAAAGTTTGAAAGTTATTTGCAGTACCTTTTCCGGTTTTAGAATAGAAAGTTCAACAAGAATAGAAAAATGTAGTTAGCACTTAAATGTAAAGGATTCTAATTTTTGTTTTTGACTTACAATAAGCCCCTAGGTTTAAACAAATCCATTATTTGTCAAATAAAATTTCTGTTATTTTTTAATGACAGCTGTCTATAAGAATGTGTTGTCTCAGAGTATTTACTGCCAAAGGTAATCCTTTTCGACTGAGAAGGTCATTGAGGAATTAGGATCTGAGCTCCTATCACGCTAAACACTTTATCTATTTTTGCAGTATGTTTTATTTGCTGTGATTATAGTGACTGTTCAGATAACATGTCTCCATTTTTATGCTGTGCCTAAACATCTGTGTGTCACCTTGTCCATAGAATGTCAATGGCTGAGCAATCAGAAACGGAGGAATAAAAATTTCAGACCGTTCTGATGTAGTATTAGTGACTATAGAAGATTATGTTTGAACTTACTGATATAAATTCAGAATAAGCAATAGAATGCAGAAGATGCTGCATTAGCAAGTGCTTATCTAGCCTAAGATTTACACACATGGGTGGTCAAGCTGAATGTTACTATCATACAATCCAAGACTCAGTAGTAAGGACACAGGATATGCTTAGGCTGGTCCTATTAGATAAGGAAAAAAATAAAGAGAGTAGGCATCTGCTCTGTTCGTTGTCCAACTAGCTTTTTCTGCCAATATTTTCGTGAAACTTGAAGGAAACAACTTAGTATTTTCTGTAACACTTTGATTTCATGAGTCAGTTCCATTATTGAAAAGGAAAGTGATTATCATTTTCATGCTACTAACTCTGTCATCATGGGGTCTCATTTTGAAAATTCAGAATGAACTACCCATGCCTTAATGTATTCATCATCAGAAAAAAAGTTTTTAAAAATAAGATTTTAATTTAAAACAATCGCAAATGAAAATCTTTCTTGTTCTGTCAGTGACTGTTGAGAAATATTTGCATGGAAATAGTATACAATTAATGCCTGCTGCACCATCCACTTCACCCTGTTGTTTACAATCCTGGCTTTCTTTTCTATGTGGCTATTTGCATGTGCTTTTAGGATTATTTTATTACAATTTAAATATGGCCACTCTGAAAGTTTTCTTTCAGTGAACAATGAATAAAGTTTTCTTTCTTCCTTGAACAATGAATGTGCTGTTTACTATGACATGTAAGGATATAATTACAATGATATATAATAGCAATTATAGACAAATATTTAAAACAATTTAATAAATGTTGTTTCTTCTTAATAACTGAAACCATTTTTATAATATAGCATCTGTAGTAGCTGGTTTGAGAAAGGATCTCCGCTTTCTTCTTTCCCTCACTTGGAGCAATGGAAAAAATGTATGTAGTACAATCATGATTACTTTCAACTTCATGTTAAACCAATGTACACATTAAAAATGTATAAACTACATCTTTCCTTTGAGGAAGAGATTATAGAGTAGGGCTTTGTGCTATGTGGTACCTTAAATTCCTCAAGAAATCACTATTCCAAGATTTTCTACCAATCTGTGGGCTTCTGAATTTTCAGGTTAAGAGAGCCAGCTGCTTTTTTATACTTTTCTGTTTTCCAGCTCCTCCAGGCTGTGCACATCTGTCATGTTGTGCTGAGAAGAAGTGAAAGAGATAGCCCAACGATGTGCCCATCTGTCCAGATGCTTTCAGGAAAAAGGCAGAGGTCCTTCCAAACTCCCAATCTGCCTCCCTCTTTACTCTTGTGCTTACTAGTAAAGAGATGTCCTCTACGAGTTAAAAGAACTGGTTTCTAAGGGGGAAACACAGAACTAAAAAGTAGCTCTGTACTTTTGTATTTGTTACCAAACCAAAAAATAGGCATTATTAGCTTAATAATTTGTGAAGAGTTTTTAGTGTACAAAAGTTATGTATTTGTTTATTCAATTAATAGAGAAGAAAAAACATGGGTATAGAAGACATAGCATGTCAATATAGAAAGATACATGTATGAGGGGGGTTCTGAAAAATATAGATATTTCTATATTTGCAAGTATAAAATCTATATAATTTGGAAAGCTCAGATAAAATGTTTCCTCTAATACTGAAAATTTCCTTAATCCTTGATAATTTCTGTGCCATACCCATCTTCAAAAGAGTGAAGAGAGGGAAGAAGAGGGAGAGAGAGAAAAGTAGCTTTTACTTCTCTGAATATTTAAAACACTTACATTTTCCGGAATTGAAGTGAACTGTTGAATTATCATTATGTTCTCATCCAATTTGTCTTTGTTACTCAATGACCTTACACCTTATTGCTCATAACTAATGCCCATTCACTGCATAATAATTGTGTAACATATTTTTGAAAAATATTAAGCAAATCTTTACATTAGTTATGTGTCTTTTCTTTTAATAAATATTCAAAATACTTTTATTTTTTCATGATTTATTTTAAACTATTATGATAAATTCTCAACTTTGTTGAAGACAGTGCATATAATATACCTTCCCTCTCTGTGTAGTTTTCTCTTTCTTATCAATTTGAGAAACAATGTGGTCAATTATACTATGGTTACGTTGAGTGAGGAAAAAGCAGGGAGTCTTTTTACTTAATTCTGATTATGAAAGTTTGATCTCGGAAACTTGGAATACTTGATCTAAAAATCACTACTCTATTTAGTGGTTAATGGGATGGAGTATTGAAATTATAATTTTCAAAGGAAATCCAATATGTATGTTGCTATGTTTGCAATAGATGTCAACTTATCCCTCAAGACTTCCATCATAAATAGGGGAGGTTGAGAAGAAGACATGGCCACCTTATTTCAAGATTATATGTAGTGGCACTGAATGAAAAAAAGTGTGCCTATAGATTATAACATCAAAATGGTAGTGCATTCCTTGACTATGCACTAAGTGGTGGCATTTGAATGGAACTTTCATCTATTCTAGTAAAACTTATGCATTTACCGCATTCTGTTCTATTTATTAAGTTACACTGGATATTTAGGACCCATAATTGTCACCTAGTTCTATCTTTTCATGGTGCAGTAGCCACTATTGATGGTCTATCTCTCCTTTCTCAATAAAATAATTGTGGAGTTTATTATGGGATTTGTTCAGCTATTAGACAGTAATCACTAGAGAATGAACTCATTAATTTTACTGAATATCCATTTAGGCATGTTTATAAGTCCACACTGGCTAAGAAATAGAATGCAGTTTTAATGATGAGAAGAACTTCTGCAAAATGTTAATCTACTGGATAAAAAGAGGAGATGCTCAGCAAGCTGTCTCACCACCTCTTCATATCTCCCCTTCTTTCTGGACATTTTGTGATGTTTAGCAATGCTATGAGCCATATTTTAATCATGAGAAGATCAAAACTTTTCAGACAAGTTGGCTCAGATTCTTGACATTATTGAGCCATTGAACAAACCTTGGAGCTATCAACCTATGTCTATATATCAACCTATATATATGTGTGTGTGTATGTGTGCAGTCTGTGCACATGCATGTATTATTCTAACACTATGTATATACATACATATATACATATATAGTATACATATATGCATATGTATGTGTATATATTCATATATGAGTATGTGTGTATATACATAGTGTTAGAATAATAAACTTTTATACTTAAAAATTGGAAACTCTGTTATTTGTAGCCAAAATCATGATTAACATAAATCGTAATTTTAAAATGTCTACTTTGTCATATAAATAATCATTGCTTTAAAGGATACTTGATACTAATTGAACTAATCTTCAGCCTCCTGGATGATTAAACTTTAAAGAAATAACTACTATAGTACAAATAAGATATGATGCCTTTAAAATGTCAAAGCCAATTTTGTAAAAATGCTGGTTGTTATTAACGGCAGAGAATCACTCAATCAAGAGAAGCCAATTCACAATAACTCTTGATTTTCTTACCATTTTGAATAGAATTTCAAGCTCAATAGGCATGTGGTTTCTTTCCAAGTTCTTACTGATGACGAGTTACCAAATAATTTGTCCTTACACAGTGCTTTATCTTTCTAATCACTGATACTAGTTTTCTCTCATGGTCTGCCCATTAAGCCAGTGCTCCATTTTATTTTTAAATTACAGATTCTCTCCATTGTGTTATCAACATTGATGATGGAAGACTAAACAGGTCTTAAGTCACAAAGACTATGCAAAACTTTTCACTTAAACTAATGATTCAGCATCACAGAAAAGATGAAATCCAATTTTTTTCATATTAGAGCTAACTGTAAAACATTTGAATTCTTTTTTTTCAGATTGCCTAACCATCACAGAATTAAGAAATGTGGAAAACATGATAGGAAGGAAGCAAAAAATAATAAACCTGACTTAAAATCTATGTACACAGGGAAGACTTTGATTAAGGTAAATGTATATGGAACAGGCATAATGAAAAAAACTATACACACCAAATAATTTCTTAATTTGGTAATTGTTACCTATATGCAGGCAGCTGCAAACATGGAGCAAATGTCTTACACATTCTTCACCCAGTTTGTTCCGATGGTAACATATTTCATAATTATTGTGTACTCTCAAAGCCAAAATTTGGACATTGATAAAATGTACTTGTACACTTCTATATCACTTTATCATAAATGTAGATTTGGGTAGTCACTACAATAAACATAACAAGCTATTTTATTTTTAAATTACAGATTCTCTCCACAATGCTATCAAAGATATTCCTCAAGCTACCCCTTCATAGCCACACTCATCCGTACTCCCTTATCACTAACAGTTGTTGAACATTGATTTGTTTTTCACCCTATAATTCCATAATTTCAAGAATGTTATATAAATAGAATCTTCAGGTATGCAACCTTTTGAAATAGACTCTTTTCATTTAGGGTAATTCCCTGGAGATCTGTCTAGGTTATTGTGTATGTCAATAGTTCATTTACATTGCTCAGTAGGATTTCAGGGTATGGATATAGTGCTGTTTGTTTAACCATGCACTCATTAAAGAATATCTGAGTTGTTTCCAGTTTTTGGAAAAATTATTGTGGTTACTATATGCAAAGCTGCTATAAACATTAATGTACAGGATTTTGTGTGAACTAAGTTTTAACTTGGTTACATGTACACAATTCAATACTCAAACAAATAGAAGTTATATAGTTAGTTCTTCAGAAAACAAATATGTTGTTTTCCAGAATGGCTGTGCAAATTTACATTCTCACCAGCAAGATATGAGAGATTCCATTCTCCAAATTCTTAAAATATTTTAGTGATGTTGGTGATATCATTGATGTCATTCTTCTTTTTTTTTTTTAAGTTTGGCATTCTTACAGGTATACAATGATATCTCATAGTATTTTTTTTTGAGAGAAATTAAGAAAGAACGAGGGAAAGAAGAAGAAAGAAAAAGGGGGAGAGAGAATAAAATTCTTGTTCTATTGCCCAGGCTGGAATACAATCTACAAATAGGTATTAAAAATCTCTTTTATGCCGATAATTGTCCTTAACAACAGAGACAGGAAGGAATAAGGGAAGAAAATAACTAACAAACAGCCAACCAATATTTCATTTAAGTCTATAAAATGCTATGCAAATGCTGAAGAGTGATTTACTTCCAATTATATAGTCACTTTCAGAATAGGTGTAATATGATACTGAGAAAAATGTATGTTCTGGAGATCTGGGGTGAAGAAT
>CAUYLG010047943.1:0-11241 GCA_963573385.1 Cacajao melanocephalus | reverse complement strand
ATGCTCCTGCCTCAGCCTCCTAAGTAGCTGGGATTACAGGTGTGTGCCACCATGCCTGGGGAATTTTTGTATTTTCAGTAGAGGCAGGTTTCATCGTGTTGGCCAGGCTGATCTCGAACTCATAATCTCAGGTGATCCGCCCGTGTAGGCCTCCCAAAGTGCTGGGATTACAGGCGTGAGCCACTGCACCCGGCCAAGTGGGTATATATTTTATCTAGCTCACTTGACTTTACAACTTCTTTTTCTGAGACAGCATCTCACTCTGCCACCCATGCTGGAGTTCAGTGGTGCAATGTCACCTCATTGCAGCAATTCGTACCTCAGCCTCCTGAGTAGCTGGGATTACAGGTGCGTGCCACCACACCTGGCTGATTTTTATATTTTTAGTAGAGATGAGGTTCTCCGCCTCAAGTGATATGCCCACTTTGGCTTTCCAAAGTGCTGGTATTACAGGCGTGAGCCACCGTGCCGGGCCGCCTCGTGGTACTTTTTAAATTGGGTACAGTCATTTGTTGGCAAACATGAGGAAACTAAACATCTTTCAAATTCAGATTTTCCATATGATCTCCTGTAGAGACTAAGATCTACAGCATCAGCAAGTTTATCCACCCAGTTTCCTATCCCCAACAGTTGCTATGAGGTCACAGCTTCTCCTATTTAAATAAATGCCTATTATATTTAAATAAGTGCTTTTGTTTTCTGTCATCCTAGATTGTAAAAGCATTTTAGCATAAATCTAGGGCAAGATTGGATGAGCTTGGTCTTTTTGGATGGCTATCAAGGCAGGTCTTGGGAAATGCTCCTCTGAGGAAAGAAGAACGTTTATTTTTAATGAGCTAATTACTAGATCGTTATATTTCTTCTTCCAGCTGTAGAATATCCCTGCCCAGCTTCTCGAACCAACTTATTTACTTACTGAGAATCTACTATGTGGCCAACGCTAAGCTAAGTACTGTGGAGTTCCTTCTGGAGAAGAACCCGCAATCAAACTGGAAGAGGAAAACAAGTTGGGAAGCAGTTAAAGGCAAACGCGTATGGTGCTTAGTTGGTATCTATATCTTTGTAGTGTCAAGTTTTTCTAGTCCTTTCAATTTTCACAGTACACTTTTTTTTTAGGGAGTCCTGCTCTGTCGCCAGGCTGGAGTGCAGTGGCTAAAGCTCGGCTCACTGCAACCTCCACCTCCCTGGTTCAAGCGATTCTCCTGCCTCAGCCTCCCGAGTAGTTGGGACTACAGGCGCCCGCCACCATGCCCAGCTAATTTTTTTATTTTAGTAGAGATGGGGTTTCACCATGTTGGCCAGGCTGGTCTCCAACCTCTGACTTCAGGTGATCCACCCGCATCAGCCTCCCAAAGTGCTGGGATTGCAGACGTGGGCCACAGCACCTGGCCACTGGCAAAGTTTTTCCCAAGTCCCTGTTATTGTGGATAATAATAAACGCTTCATAAATACCTTACAGAGAATGTTTTTTAAGGGCCAGACTCGGTGGCTCATGCCAGTAATCCCAGCACTTTGGGAAGCAGAGGCTGGTAGGTCACGAGGTCAGGAATTCAAGATCAGCCTGGCCAAGATGGTGAAACCCCGTCTCTATTAAAAATACAAAAAATTAGCCGGGCGTCGTGGTGGGCGACTGTAATCCCAGCTACTCGGGAGGCTGAGGCAGCGAATTGCTTGAACTTGGGAGGCAGAGGGTGCAGTGAGCCGAGATCACACCACTGCACTCCAGCCTAGGCAACAGTGAAACTCCGTCTCAAAAAAAAAAAAGGAATGCTTTTAAAAATATCACCCAAGGAATGGCAAAATTATATGGGTCCTTGATTTATACCTAAGTAATCTATTGGGCAACATCAACTGGTGTTCTGAATGTTGCAATATTGGTCCAGACTTTCATTAGATGAAAGGAGATCTCAATTCTCGCGTTTAAGAACCAACACACCTTTAATCCCAGCATCTTGGTAGGCTGAGGCAGACGAATCACTTGAGGCCAGGAGTTTGAGACCAGCCTGGCCAACATGGTGAAACCTGGTCTCTACTAAAAATTAGCCGGATGTGGTGGTGCATGCTTGTAATCCCAGCTACTTGGGAGGCTGAGGCAGGAGAATCGCTGGAAACTCGAAGGCAGAGGTTGCAGGGAGCCAAGATCGCGCCGCTACATTCCAGCCTGGGCGACAGAGCGAGACCTTGTCTCGAAACAAAACAAAAAACCAATACCTTTCAGCCCATCTGAGCCATATTATTGTGCATTAAGGGTAGTCAGTGGCCACGAGCATTTTCTCACGGCAGAGATCATTTTCTGCTCTCGCTCAGGTCAGGGCTGGGCCGGAAGCCGGGAGAGACACTGGAACGCCGGTCCTGGGGAAGCCTCGCACGCCCCGAGGCGCACCCGGTTTCCTAGGAAGCGAGCCTCGGGTGGCAAGGCTGGCGCGGGTGGTCCTTGCCCCGCGCCAGCTCGCCAGGCCACGTCACTGGTGTTTCTCCAGCGCTGGGTCACCTGCGGGCCGGCAGGGTCCCGCGGCGGACAGCCGGGCGGCATGGATCCGCCGCTCGAGTCTCCCCAGCGTCAGGTCGCCAGAGTCCGCCCTGCGACTTGCCCCACCTTGAGGTCACTTTCTTCCACCCTCTGACTGCGGAAGGAAGGGCCGGGAGGAAGCAGAAAACCTCACGAGGCTCCGGGTGAGAGTCGGTTTTTGCCACTGTGAGCTGGTCTCTAAGACTTTTTAAGTCTCAAGTCTTTTTTCTTCTTCTTTATCTTCTTCCTCTTCCTCGTTCTTCTTTTAAATCCCTTTTCCCCAGACCCTAAGTTTTCAACATGATCGTAAGGCATTCCCCGCTCCCCTGTGCCTCTACAGCTCATCCAGTATGGTTTTTACTGTCTTAAAGCGGTAACAGTAACGATGTTGAGGCTTGTAAATGTGTTTTGGGGTCATAATCTAAGGTGGTATTTGCTGAAGATTTTTCTTAAACTTGCTCATAACCATTTCGAGTGGCAAACTTAAAATACATTGTAAGTAAACATCAACATGACCCCTTTTAGGAAGAAAAAGATTTCAGTTATTTACATAGTAACAAGGCAAACAAGAATAGTTCTTTGAGGTACATAATTGTGATTCGCCAAGCTTTCAGTATAGGCTAATCACTCTGCTATTAGTCTAATTTAAAGCAGCCTTAAGTAGTTACATTTTGCCATGGTCTGCCACGTGAAAATGATTTTTAAATCTTTTTATCTGCTGTAGCTACCTCTGAAGAAAAGCTGATGGCTGGGCACGGTGGCTCACACCTGTAATCCCAGCACTTTGGGAGGTCAAGCTGGGCAGATCACCTGAGGTAAGACTTCGAGAGAGACCCTGTCTGTACTAAAAATACAAAAATTCGCGGGGAGTGGTGATGTGCACCTGTAATCACAGCTACTTGGGAATCTGAGGCAGTAGAATCGTTTGAACCTGGGAGAAGGAGATTGCAGTGAGCAGAGATCCTGCCACTTCATTCCAGCCTGGGTAACGGAGTGAGACTCCATCTCAGGGAAAAAAAAAGATTTTTAAAGGAGTATTTTGGAATGTGATCAGTTCAAGGAACTATTTGGACTGAGAATCCAAATAAAGTGGCTCAGGGTGACAGGCACTGTTCTAACATTTGCAATATTTAATGTAATCCTACCACCCACATTGTATAGATGGAGCAGCAATGGGCAACAGACAGTTTATGCATAATAAGCAAATAAGACATATATTCTTTTCTAAAGTTTTACCCTTTTTTTTGGCATAAAATGGTAAAATTACAGTATGCCACCTTGCTTTTTTTTTTTTTTTTAACCTAATAACAGCTTGGTGATATTTTTTCGTGAATACATTAGGGCCCAGCAAAGCAGGATTGGAAGCTGGGTAATCTGATCAGAAAGCTAGTCCTAACCCTTACCAGCTGGCTGAGGCAGCCTGTATAATGAAAACATCAGTGGCATCAGTGTCAGAAAATTAGGGATTTAGTCTTTGCTCTTCTGCTTAGACCTTGTGACAGCCCAGCAGTTCTGAGTACATCTGTGAAATGGGTTGGCCCAGCCAGGCATGAGGGCTCATGCCTGTTATCTCAGCACTTTGAGAGGCTAAGGCGGGTGGATCACAAGGTCAGGAGTTCAAGACCAGCCTGTTCAACATGGTGAAACCTTATCTCTACTAAAAACACAAAAAATGAGTCAGGCATGGTAGCCTGAGCCTGTAATCCCAGCTACTCTGGAGGCCAAGGCAGGAGAATCTCTTGAACCCAGGAGGCGGAGCTTACAGTAAATGGAGATCAACCATTGCACTCCAGCCTGGGCAACAGAGCAAGACTCTGTCTCTAAATAAATAAATAAGTAAGTAAGTAAGTAAAAGTAAGTAAGTAGGTTGGCCTCCTGAGTAGCTGGAACTACAGGCGCTCGCCACCACAGCTGGCTAAAATGTTTTTTATTTTTAGCAGGGATGAGGTTTCACCATGTTGGTCAGGCTGGTCTCAAACTCCTGACCTTGTGATCCTCCTACCTTGGCCTCCCAAAATGTTGAGATTACAGGTGTGAGCCACTGCGCCTGGGGGCTTTTTGTTCCTATTTAGCACCTACGTCATAATTTTAATATGCAATGACATGAAAAGACATGGGGGCTCTTTATTAGTACAAAAGACAGTGTTTCTACAGGGTTTTTGGAGAAAGCCTATTTTTAATTGGTATGCCAGTGACACCAACTTGAGTCAGTAGAGAAAATAAACTCATTGGTATCTTTTTAATTGTAAGCATTTTTACATAGGTAATACATATACACAGTAAGAAATTGTACTGAGGTTATACAATGAAATGTTACTCTCATTTTAGCAGTTTAAAGGAAGCCTGAAGAATACACCAGGGAAATTGAGGAAACTAAAGATAATTCTACTGCTGCTCTCATAATTCCAAAGCCAGGGCCTACCGTGATAAGTGCTTTCTTACTTGGTACGAAGGAAAAGATTTTCTTCTGTCACTATTTTTTTAGTGAGTGTATTTATTATTTTATTGCTACATTAGAAATGAAAATGAACTGTGAGAAGCTGCAAAAACATGCAACTTCATGAAGATTATGAAGCAATGGAAGCACTCATAGAAGGTTAAAATTGGCTTTTCCCGTAGGAGGCGCAAAGACTATACGCACACAGGTCATCATTGGTTGGATTCTTGGAAACATCTGCCATGTGGAATTTATGCACCAATGGGAAGATTTTTGATGTTTTGTTTTGTTTTGAGATAGCGTCTTGTTCTGTCACCCAGGTTGGAGTGCAGTGGCACAATCTCGGCTCACTGCAACCTCTGTGTCCCGGGTTCAAGTGATTCATCTGCCTCAGACTTCCGAGTAGCTGAGATTACAGGCATGCGCCACCATGCCTTATTAATTTTCGTATTTTTTTTTTTTTGAGACAGAGTCTCACTCTGTCACCCAGGCTGGAGTGCAGTGGCTCCCGCCTCACTGCAACCTCACTGCAACCTCTGCCTCTTGGGTTCAGGTGATTCTCCTGCCTCAGCCTCCTGAGTAGCTGGGACTACAGGCACATGCCACTACACCTGGCTAATTTTTGTATTTTTAGTAGAGACGGAGTTTCATCATGTTGGCCAGGCTGGTCTTGATCTCCTGACCTCGTGATCCAACTGCCTCGGCCTCCCAAAGTGCTGGGATTATAGGTGTGAGCCACTACGCCCTGCCTCATTTTTATATTTTCATTAGAGATGGGTTTTAGCCACGTTGGCCAGGCTGGTCTAGAACTCCTGACCTCAGGTGATCCACCCACCTTTGGCCTCCCAAAGTGTTGGGATTACAGGTGTGAGCCACCAAACCCAGCCCCTGATATATAATGTTTGTATACCCTCTTTCTCCTGCTGAATAGTTTCCTTGGAAGAAAGAGTATTTTTTTCTTCAGTGTTAGTTTTCATCAGTTTTGACCTGTCAAACTTCACTTCTGACAAGTCTGGTTTCATCACTCATCTTGATGAAAAGAAAACCTGAAGGCTTCAAGACTGGTGAAAGGCTAGGCTGAGACCACTGCTCACTCTGGACCAGGTTAGGGTTCCTGAGCAGAGCCCAATAGTTGTAAGCCTAGTAGCAGGGCTTCCTCACTCTCTATTCATTTGTGAATGCGTATTTTATAAATAATGTCAGTTTTCAGTGTTTCTTTATCTTCATAGTTTACAGAGCACTTAACTAAGATACAAGCTGAAACATATTCGTAGTCTCAGATAATTTATCAGAGTGATCTTGAATAAATCACACGAGATCATTATTTCATAGTAGAATAACCTAATATCTATTTCATAGAACTGATCATAAGGATTAAATAAGATAATAGACCAGACAATGCAAACCATTTTTACAAATGTAGAGCTCATTATACTTAGAAAATAATCCTTAGCCACCGCGCCCAGCCAGCTTTTTTAAAAAGCAGAAATCTGTTTAAAATGTAGAGAAATTGGCCAGACGTGGTGGCTTATACCTGTAATTCCAGCATTTTGGGAGGCCGAGGTGGTCAGATCATGAGGTCGGGAGTTCAAGACCAGCCTAACATGGTGAAACCCCATCTCTACTAAAAATACAAAAATTAGCTGGACTTGGTGGTGTGCACATGTAGTCCCAGCTACTCTGGAAGCTGAGAGGCAGGAGAATCGCTTGAACCCAGGAGGCAGAGGTTGCAGTGAGCCAAGATTAAGCCACTGTACTCCAGCCTGGGTGACAGAGTGAGACTCCATCTTAAAAAAAAAAAATGTAGAGAAATGTACTCTACCAATTCTCAACATTTATCCTAATAATGAGTACCATTTAGTGAATTTCATTTAAGTATTAGAACTATAGATTCACCAATTTATGCAGGTGTTATACATACGTGTGACAATGTCTGTGTTCTGTAAGTGGCAAGGACTTCTGAATTATGACATTCCGTATATGTTGATGCTAGGCACAGAAGCTTGTGCCATTAATTCCAACTACTCAGGAGGCTGAGGTGGGAGGATCACTTAAGGCCAGGACTCCGAGGCTTCAGCGAGATATGATTGTTGTAGTCTGGGCAACAGAGTGAGACCATCATGTCTGGAAAAAAAAAAGATGATAGTAATTGTGCAGGACTTCTGAAGTAAGTCTTTATTCATCTATCCATCAAACATTTATTGAGCATCTGTTCTGTGCCATGCACTAGGAGACAAAAAGCAGTCTCTGCTGCATGGCATATGTGGCAGAGCCCTGGGGAGGTAGGGGAAGGAAGACAAATAGTAAACAGATAACTCCAGGAGAGGATGAGTGCCAGAACCAGGTATGCCTAGGATGCTTTGGAGCACTCAGGGCATATCCAGACTAAGGGAAGGGACGAGGACGGCAGCAGGCAAAGCTTTCCAGAAGGCAGAGAGTCTTACTTGGGTTTGGAGGACAGCAGTAGGGAAACCTTCTCCAAGGACAGAAAGTCTCACCTGGATTTGGTATGAACTGTGGGCATAATCTGGTGAAAGGAGGCTCTGAATGCGGGAGGCTATGGAGGTGACTGCTCTAGGAAAGAAAGCGGGAGGAAGAATTTACTCCTACACAGACAGAAACAAACAGCAAGATGGAGCTGTCTGGGGGCATTCACCAAGGCCCTCAAGGAGCCTGTGAAGAATGTTGAGGCTCTGGAGACAGATCAGCCTGGATCCAAGTCTTGCATCCACCACTTGATGAACGTGTGGCTCTGGGCAAGGTATTTGGTCTGTTTTAAGCTTCAGATCCTGTGTCTATAAAGAGATTATGATAACTATTTCATAAGACTGCTGTGAAAATTAGATGAGGAAAGTATTGCAAGTGCTGAGCAAGATTTTTTGCACCAAGTTAGAATAGTCATTGGCAGGAAGTTTTTGTTCTTTTTTGTTTCAATCCGTTGTGTTTATTATATATTACTTTAAGAGCAAAGAAGCTCTGAAGTTAGAACATCTTCACTTATATTTATGTTGGCTCTGCCACAACCAGAGGTAGAATGTTTAGCAAGTGACTTAATCTCACTGAGCCTCAGTTTTCATATCTATAAAGTGATGATAAGGATAAATAATATCTACCCATAGGCCTGTGGTAAGGATTAAATGAGACAATCAATGTAAAATAATATAACCCAGTGCTGGATATGTAGTGAGCATTCAGTAAATTTTAGTTGTTCTTTGATACTTTAATTTTTTGTTATTTGAGATTCCTCGTTAACTATCATCTTATTAGAAAGTGAAGTTTCTTTATTAAGAAAATGCCATAATGGCCGGGCGCGGTGGCTCACGCCTATAATCCTAGCACTTTGGGAGGCGGAGGCAGATGGATCATGAGGTCAGGAGTTCAAGATCAGCTTGAACAACCTGGTGAAACCCTGTCTCTAAAAAAAAAAAAGAAAAGAAAAGAAAAGAAAATGCCATAATGACCTTGCCTTGAGATCTGTGTTTAACATTCCTGCATTTCGTGTTTCCTTATTAATTTTCCTATAACCTGAATTTTCAGAATCTTAAAGATGCTGTTGGCTGGGCATGGTGGCTCATGCCTTTAATGCCAGATTGAGGCAGACAGATCAGTTGAGTCCAGGAGTTCAAGACCAGCCTGGTTGACATGGCGAAACCTGTCTTTATTCAATTTTTTTAAGAAAGAAAGAGAAAGAGAAAGAGAGAGAGAGAGAGAGAAAGAAAGAAAGAAAGATAGATAGATAGATTAGATAGATAGATAGATAGATAGATGGATGGATGCTGTTTTGGTCCACTTGGGCTGCTATTACAAAATACCTTAGACTAGGTAACTTATAAAGAACAGACATTTGTTACAGTTCTGGAGGCTGGGAAGTTCAAGATCAAGGCACTAGCAGATTCTGTGTCTGGTAAGAGCTTGCTCTCTGCTTCAGAGATGGTGCCTTTCAGCTGTATTCCTGCATGGCAGAAAAGTCAAGGGGGTTCCCTCAGGCTTCTTTTTTTTAATTTATTTATTTGAGATGGAGTCTCACTCTGTTGCCCAGGCTAGAGTGCAGTGGTGCAATCTCGGTTCACTGCAACCTCTGCCTCCCAGGTTCAAGCGATTCTCCTGTCTCAGCCTCCCAAGTAGCTGGGATTACAGGCGGGTGCTACCACACCAGGTCATGGTTTGTTTTTATTGTTGTTGTTGTTTGTTTGTTTGTTTTTTGAGACGGAGTCCTGTTCTGTCATCCAGGCTGGAGTGCAGTGGTGCAATCTTGGCTCACTGCAACCTCCAACTCCTGGGTTCAAGTGATTCTCCTGCCTTAGCCTCCCAAGTAGCTGGGATTACAGGTGCCCACCACCATGCTCGGCTAATTTGTTGGTATTTTTAGTATTAGTAGAGATTTTCACCGTGTTAGCCAGGCTAGTCTCAATCTCCTGACCTTGTGATCTGCCTGCCTCAGCCTCCTAAAGTGCTGGATTACAGGCATGAGCCACCACACCTGGCCCTGGTTTGTTTTTTTTTGAGACAGAGTTTTATTGTGTCACCAAGGCTAGAGTGCAGTGGCACAAAAATAGCTTATTGCAGCCTTGACCTCTTGGGCTTCAAGCAATCCTCCCATCTCAGCCCCCCAGAGTAGCCAGGACTATAGGTGTGTGCCAACACACCTGGCTAATTTTTTAATGTTTTGTAGAGATGAGCTCTCACTGTGTTGCCCAGGCTGATCTCAAACTCCTAGGCTCAAGCTATCGTCTGGCCTAGGCCTCCCAAAGTTCTAGGATTACAGGTGTGAGCCATAAAGCCTGGCCAGATGTCATGTTTTAAATAATTATGGATGAGGCAGGAGGATTGCCTGAAGTCAGGAGTTCAAGATCAGCCTGAACAATGTAGCGAGACTTGCATTTCTACAAAACATTTTTAAAAATTCGCTGGGCATGGTGGATAATTGTACCACTGAACTCCAGCCTAGGCAACATGGTGAGACACTATCTTTAAAAAGATAAAATATAATGCAAAAATACTAGTTTGGCCAACATGGCGAAACCCCGTCTCTACTAAAAATACAAAAATGAGCTGGGCATGGTGGCATGCACCTATAATCCCAGCTACTCAGGAGCCTGAGGCAAGAGAATTGCTTCAACCTGGGAGGCAGAGGTTGAACTGAGCCAAGATTGAGCTACTGCACTGCAGTCTGGGTGACAGAGTGAGACTCTGTCTCAAAAAAAGAAAAAGTAAAAATAAATAAATAATTGTGAACACCATGAAGTTAGAAATATTAAGGAAAACAAGTTTGTTTTTTTAAAAAAACCTAGGATTTATTTATTTATTTATTTTTTTGAGATGGACTCTCACTGTGTCGCTCAGGCTGGAGTGCAGTGATGCGATCTTGGCTCACTGCAACCTCTGCCTCCTAGGTTCAAGCAATTCTCCTGCTTCAGTCCTCTCAAGTAGCTGGGACTACAGGTCCCTGCCACCATGCTCGGCTACTTGTTTTTTTTTTTTTTTTTTTTTTTTTATTTTCGTTAAAGACGGGGTTTTGCCATGTTGGCCAGACTGGTCTTGAATTCCTGACCTCAGATGATCTGCCCACCTTGACCTCCCAGAGTGCTGGGATTACAGGTGTGAGCCATTGTGCCTGACCAAAAACCTAGAATTTTTATTATTTTTATTTTTTAATTTTTTTGAAAGAAAGAGAAAGAGAGAAAAGAAAAAGAAAGAGTGAAAGAAGGAAAAAAAGAATGTAAAAGAGAAAGAAAGAGGAAGAGAAAGAGGGAGAGAGAACGGGATTCTTGTTCTATTTTCCAGGCTAGAATGCAGTCTAAAAATGGGTTTTAAAAACCTCTTTTATGCCAATAATTGTGCTTAACAATGGAGACAGGAAGGAATAAGGGATAAAAATAACAAACAAGCAGCCAACCAATATTTTATTTAAACCTGTGAAATGCCATGCAATTGCTGAGGAGTGATTTACTTCCAATTATGTGGTCACTTTTAAAATAGGTGTAATGTGATACTGGGAAAAATGTAGGTTTTGTGGATTTGGGGTGGAGAGTTCTGTAAATATTTGTTAAGTTTACTTGTTCCAGGTCTGAGTTCAAGTCCTGGATATCCTTGTTAATTTTCTATCTCCTTGATCTGTCTAATATTGACAGTATAATGTTAAAGTCTCCCACTATTATTGTGTAGGAGTCTAAGTCTCTTTGTAAGTCATTAAGAACCTGCCTTATGTATCTGGGTGTTCCTGTATTGGGTGTGTATATATTTAGGATCGTTAGCTCTTCTTGTTGCATTGATCCTTTCACCACCATGTAATGTC
>CAUYLG010047942.1:0-10684 GCA_963573385.1 Cacajao melanocephalus | reverse complement strand
GGGTTTTGGCTCTTTATCCAACTTGCCAGTCTGTGTCTTTTGATTGGGGCATTTAGCTCATTTACATTTAAGGTTAATATTGTTATGTGTGAATTTGATCTTGCCATTTTGATGCTAGCTGGTTGTTTTTCCCATTAGTTGATGTAGTTTCTTCATTGTGTTGATGCTCTTTACCATTTGGTATGTTTTTGGAGTGGCTGGTACTGGTTGTTCCTTTCTATGTTTAGTGTTTCTTTCAGGAGCTCTTGTAAAGTTGGTCTGGTGGTGATGAAATCTCTGAGCAGTTGCTTGTTCATAAAGGATATTTTCTCCTTCACTTATGAAGCTTAGTTTGGCTGGATATGAAATTCCAGGTTGAAAGTTCTTTTCTTTAAGTATGTTGAATATTGGTCTCCACTCTCTTCTAGCTTGTAAGGTTTCTGCTGAAAGATCCGCTATGAGTCTGATGGGCTTCCTTTGTGGGTAACCCGACCTTTCTCTCTGGCTACCCTTAGCATTTTTTCCTTCATTTCTACCCTGGTGAATCTGATGATTATGTGCCTTGGGGTTGCTATTCTTGAGGAATATCTTTGTGGTGTTCTCTGTATTTCCTGGACTTGAATGTTGGCCTGCCTTGCTAGGTTGGGGAAGTTCTCCTGGATAATATCCTGAAGAGTGTTTTCCAGCTGGGATTCATTCTCTCTGTCACATTCAGGTACACCTATGAAACGTACATTAGGTCTTTTCACATAATCCCATATTTCTTGGAGGCTGTGTTCATTTCTTTTCACTCTTTCTTCTCTAATCTTGCCTTCTCATTTTATTTCATTGAGTTGATCTTCAGTCTCTGATATCCTTTCTTCTGCTTGGTCGATTCAGCTATTGAAGCTTGTGTATGCTTTGTGAAGTTCTTGTGTTGTGTTTTTCAGCTCCATCAATTCATTTATTTCCTCTCTAAGCTGTTTATTCTCGTTAGCATTTTGTCAAACCTTTTTTTCAAGGTTCTTAGTTTCTTTGCATTGGGTTAGAACATGATCTTTTAGCTCAGAGAATTTTGTTATTACCCACCTTCTGTAGCCTGCTTCTGTCAATTCATCAGACTCATTCTCCATCCAGCCTTGTTCCCTTGCTGATGAGGAGTTGTGATCCCTTGGAGGAGGAGAGGCATGCTGGTTTTGGGTATTTTCATCCTTTTTGCACTGGTTTCTTCCCATCTTTGTGGACTTATCTACCTGTGGTCTTTATAGTTGGTGACTTTCAGATGGGGTCTCTGAGTAGACATCCTTTTTGTTGCTGATGAAGTTATTTCTTTCTGTTTCTTAGTTTTCCTTCTAACAGTCAGGACCCCTGCTGTAGGACTGCTGGAGGTCCACTCCAGACCCTGCTTGCCTGGAGATCAGCTGCAGCAGCTACAGAACAGTAAGAGTTGCTGCCAGTTTCTTCTTCTGTTATCTTTGTCCCAGAAGGATTCCTGCCAGATGTCAACCTGAGCTCTCCTTTATAAAGTGTCTCTTTGGTTATACAGATTGAGGGAGCTGCTTGAGGAGACTGTCTGTCCCTTATAGGAGCTCAAGTGCTGAGCTGTGAGCTCCGTTGTTCTGTTCAGAGCTGTTGGGCAGGTACATTTAAGTCTGCTGCATTGGGACTCATAACTGTCATTTTTTCCCTGGTGCTCTGTCCCAGGAAGGTGGGGCTTTATTTATAACTTCCTGTCATTCTGCTGCCTTTTTTCAGAGATGCCCTGCCCAGCAAGGAGGTAGCCTAGTCACAGTCTGCCAGCAGAGGCGTTGCTGAGCTGCTGTGGACTCTGCCCAGCTACTGTGTGAACTTCCTTACAGTTTTGTTTATAGGGGTATAGTTAGAACTGCCTTGGTAATGGTGGTCTGCCTCAGTAATGGTGGACTGTCTCTGTAATGGTGGACTGCCTGCGTAGTGGTGGACTGCCTTGGTAATGGCGGATGCCCTTCCCCTCACAGAGCTGGACCATCCCGAGTCCAGCTGTGCTTGCTGTGAAACTCTCAATCCAGAGCGTTTCAGATTGCTGATCTTTGTGGGGGTGGGACCAGCCAAGCCAGATCACCTGGCTCCCTGTTTCAGCCCCCGTTTTTTCAGTTGAATGGTTGACTCTGTCTCCCAGGCGTTCCAGTCGCCAGTTGAAACGGCACCTGGATTTGTGTGAGTTTTTGTGTGGAGACCCACTGCACCAGCTGAAACAGCCGTGCTGGAGACTTGTGGCACTTTTCTGCCCAGGGAATCTCCTGGTCTGTGGGCAGTAAAAATTTGTTTGGAAACGCAGTGATCACTTACCCTCTGCGTTTTCACTGGGAACTACAATCCAGAGCTGTTCCTATTCGGCCATATTGGATCCTGTTGGTGCTGGCTTTCCAAGAAAAAAATATTCTTAGGGCTAGTTAGTGGCTTTGGAGCACCTATCTCTTTCCCTCCTGGGCCTGAAACTGCTGACCTGGAATATGATTCCCCGTAAGACTTTAACATATGTGAGTGAGAGGATTGTGTGGAGCCACCTTCTGAAATCTTAGAAGGAAGCTTCTGTAGGAGAGCTGCCCAGCACCAGCTGCCTGCTGGCTTGGTGACCAGATATAGTGAGGCACCAGGAAGGCCCCTGTGCAGGGTCAGATAGACAATGTGGGCCCCTGAGAATTCCCTCCACAAAAATCATTCGCCTTTAAACTAACTCAAAACAAATTCTTGGAGCCTACCCTTTAGTTGGGAGTTCCCCAGTGTTGTATTCTTCAGGAATATTTAAAAAATCATGGCCAGGCATGGTGGCTCATGCCTGTAATCCCAGCACTTTGGCAGGCCGAGGCAGGTAGATCATGAGGTCAAGAGATCAAGACCATCCTGGCCAATATGGCGAAACCCCATCTCTATCAAAATTACAAAAATTAGCTGGGCAAGATGGTGTGTGCCTGTAGTCCCAGCTACTTGGGAGGCTGAGGCAGGAGAATCGCTTGAGCCTGGGAGGCAGAGGTAACAGTGAGCTGAGATTGCATCACTGCATTCCAGCCTGGCGACAGAGTGAGACTCCGTCTTAAAAAAAAAAATCATATCTGTGCGAGTTGAGTTCCTCTGTGTGTGCATGTGTGTGTGTGTGTGTGTGTGTGTGTATACACTGTGTGCTTTGGACCTTATCTTCCAATAAAATTATAACTTTGAAAAGTTAGCTGAGATGATAAGATATGCTATACTTTTTTGTATGCTATTTTTTATTTGGAAGTGGAAAAATGGTTTTGAAGGAGCTGAAGAACTAAAGTAGTATATTTTGTGTCCTACTTCTGTTTATTTTGACTTGTAATGAGTAGCCAAGCAAAATCTTGGGCCCTCTGAGAAGGCTGAGGTGATCATGCAAATGACCTTGCTCTGCAGACTGTCACCAGCATTTAAGGATTAGGAATCTGTGGGCTTCAGTACGGTTCATCTTGCTGTCCAGTTTGGATGATAGTGGGACTATAATTTTGGGCTATTCTTCCATGTGAATGTGTGGGAATCCTGTATATTTGTGAATAATTCAGAAACTTGGGGTCTTAAAGTGAAATTAAAAATAAAAATCCTCACTTTTTAGTTCCTTTTATGTTTCTTCCCACAAATATCTGTTTAGAAGGAAAACTTGGGGGCTGCTCCATTCTTTTTTTCCTTTCATTTGCTGTGATTAAGGGAAGAGGGGCTACAGAATTGCTTTGGTCATCACGTCTTCATAATTTAGTTGTGATTCAAGATGTTCTTTTACGAGAATTAGCCATAATGTGACATCTGTTTTGCACAATCAAAACATTCCTTTGCTGAGCTCGAATCCCCTTTTAGTGCTTCTGGGGTAAGCCCCCAGAAAATGCTTTACCTGCTTCTGTACATCCATGAGGAAATAAAATGGCTTTAAGAAAGCTTCTCAACTGGAGGCATAACTCTAAGAAAATTGGAGCAAACAACACTCACTTCCTCTCTCACCCAAAGTGTCTACCGCAAACCAATTCAAAGAGCCTAAGAACCAGAAGAAGGAGGTATATCTATTTAATGTATCTGGAGATTCAAAGCTGGAGAGAGGATTGAATTGCGAGTGAACTTTGCACTGTGATTTCATATTGAAGTGGCTGCATCTGTGCCACCTGTTGATTGCATGATTGGAGCATTAGTCCTTGCTCAGCCTCTGCACCATTGATAACTCTGCTTAACATCAGCACAGCGGAAGCTTTGTTGGAAGCCGCAGTCACTTTGCCTCAGCAATGGTGTACATTGGCGCCCCATTCAACCTTTTTTTCTGACATTAGCACATTTGAATGGGCCACCAGTGAAGCCATTCAGCGAGAACATGCAACCAGGGTTTCTGGGTGGCCTAGGGCTGAGCTGAGAATTCTCATTAATGGACTGCAAGACTTAGCCTATTGAGGTACATGAACTCAGTGACCAAAGAAAAGTGAGACAAAGATGTCCCTCACAGGAACATGTAGGTCAGAAGTGGACAAAAGCAGACACGGACCAGTCAAATCTATTTGATGACTGAGCTGAAAAGGGAACACCGATCCCCGTGGTGGGGCAACGCAACTGATTTGATGGAAATCTCCAAATGGCTGCACGCTGTAAGAGTGAGGCATTTACTAGAATTGCAGGTGGTGTGTGAAGTTATTTTTAAAATGTTTTTTTTCCTCCACTTGTCTTCGTAGTAATTTCCTATTTGACAGTACTTAGAAAAGGCCCCAGATAACTAGAATGAAAAGAAAGGGCAAAATTGAACTGGAAAAAGCATGCTTAAAAGGAAAGGTGATCACGGGCAACAGTCCCCCTACTGTTGGTCCTCTGAGCTACTTTCAAGCTCTTAGGGAATAGAAAATGTGCTTTGAGATCCAGAACTTTTGTATGTTTAGGATTATATCTTTAATACATTGGCATAATTTAAAAAATTTTTTACTCTAAGATATAGGATAAAATATATAGGTATGAAATATTGCAAAAAGATAAAGGAAAAGAATAACTGGAAAATTTAAGAAATCACTTTGGGATCTATGAACATTGTCAGTAATAGCATGCTTACCTCGAATTAATCCCATGCTCTTGTTTCTTGCTGTATATGTTTCTGTATGTATTAGTCCCTTATACTTAATGTGATCTGTGCAAATATTTAGAGACCTAATACTCAGATGCATATGAAATTTGAAAAGCATTCTGTAATTTTTCCAAATGGCATCTTAATAACTATACTAATATTAGGTTGGTGCAAAAGTGATGGCAAAAACTGCAATTACTTTTGCACCAACCTAATAATTTAGGACTTGGTTAAAAACTATACACCTTCTTGAGTTAGTAATATATTTTAAAATGTTCAAGATGTTGGTGTTATGAGATTTTAGGAACCTAAAAAGGCCTATAATCCTATTCTTTTGATAAAACGAACAGGGAAGAAAATGTGTTTTTTATCCTATCTTACATAATGCAACTATTTTTTTGAGGAAGAGATTCAATTTAAAAAGTGTGGCTGAGGGTGGCTGGGCACGGTGGCTCACACTGGTAATTCCAGCACTTTGGGAGGCTGAGGTAGGCGCATCACGAGGTCAAGAGATCAAGACCATCCTGGCTAACATGGTGAAACCCCATCTCTACTAAAAATACAAAAAAATCAGCTAGATGTGGTGGCACATGCCTGTAGTCCCAGCTACTTGGGAGGCTGAGGCAGGAGAATCTCTTGAACCCAGGAGGTGGAGGTTGCAGTGAGCTGATATTGCACCACTGTACTCCAGCCTGGGTGACAGAGTGAGACACAGTTTCAAAAAAAAAAAGGTGTGGCTGAGGCTGAGGGTAAAGGAAGAGACACGTTTTAACAAGAGTCATATCCATTGATATTGAAACAACTTCATGGGGGAGAGGACTTCAGGGTCCATTTGGTCTAGCTCTTCTGTTGTATCCACAGTGTTTTGGAAGCCTACAGAGGTTTAGCAGGCTGCCAATGGCCCACCTAGCACCTGGATGTAAAAACAACACTTCATCTTGTTATGGGAATTGTTTTATTAGAGTAGTTATAAGTCATTCCTTATTAAGGGGCTAGAATCCTTAAATTTATGATTTGTTCTACTGCATGTTAAATTTAATAAACGCAAAATTGATTTATATGCTGTATACATATCTCTGTTATGATACTTCTAGTAAATATTTCCCTGTTTAATGCTCTAGTAAAAGCTAACAGGAACAACACCGAAAGTGGCCATTCCCCTAAAACAAACGTTTTGGGACAATCTAGCTTTGCCTTTTGGAGAATTTCTAAAGTTAGTTCCCTTTCTTTTACCTTCATATTGTCAGAGGTGTTTGAACCAAAGTGACTCCATCTTTAATAGGGGCTGGGTAAAATGAGGCTGAGACCTGCTGGGTTGCATTTCTAGGCAGTTAGGCATTCTTAGTCACAGGATAAGATAAGAGGTCTGCTGAAGATATAGGTCACAAAGATCCTGCTGATAAAACAGGATTCCTTAAAGAAGCCAGCCCAAAACACATGGTGACAAAAGTGACCTCTGGTGATCTTTGCTGCTCATTATATGCTAATTATAATGCATTAGCATGCTAAGCAACACTCCCACCAGTGCCATGTCAGTTTACATATGCCATGCAACACCCAGAAGTTACCCTATATGGTCTACAATGGGAAGGGACCCTCAATTCCAGGAAATTCCTGCCCCTTTCCAGGAAAATTCATGACAAATCCACCCCTTGTTTAGAATGTAATCAAGAAATAATCAACCAGCAGCCCTCAGGACTGCCTTGCCTATGGAGTAGCCATTCTTTTCCTCCTTTACTTTCTTGATAAATTTGCTTTCACTTTACTCTGTGGACTTGCTCTGAATTCTTTCTGCTGTGAGATCCAAGAATCCTCTCTTGGGGTCTGGATTGGGACCCTTTTCTGGTAACAATGAAAACTCTTTAACTTTCTTTTGGCATATCTTATCTAGTTCACTTCTAATATTTATCCTTTAGGCTACTTCAAAATGTGTAGCCAAAACAATTTTTTCCACCTATATTATATTACTTAGAACAATCTTCTCCTGGAAACTCTTCAACTTAAGCCTTCAGTTGTTTTTTAGTGAAGGGGTCTAGAATATGCCAACCCTGAAAATACCACTTTGGCATGAGGATTACTTTAAGCTGAAGGCAACTGAGAAACAGCAGACACAAGAAAAGTTCTTTGCTCTCTCCATTTCTGCCTAAAAGCAGGGCATAAATTTCTCTTTGTAAAGGTGACAGAAATTGCTATTTGTAAAAGCATTTCCGTCTCCCATAGGAAGACCAGAGAGGGCCCAGAGAGGAGTGTGCATAACACACCTTTCTAAACAACCTTTATCCGTCATATATTTCCTAGTCACCTTCCCACAATTTATTACACCACCCCTAGGAGCCAAATCCACTTTCCTTTGACTAGTACTTCTCTATAATTTATTGCCTTTTGTAAAAGTGGTATATAAGTCCCCTGTCTAACTGCTTCTTTGGATTTTTACTTATTTTCTGTGAAGCCCCTCACACATAACATATTAACTCAATAACTATTTATGCCTTTTCTCCTGTTAATTTGTCTTTTGCCAGTTTAACTCATAGGCCCCTAAATAGTGAAACTGAGAGGGAAAAGTCTTTCCTCCCCTCCACTAGCTCATCACTAAATTCTCACTCCTTTTGCTCTAGTCAAGTCCATGTACTGTTTTTTCACCTCCACTTTTCAGCTCTTAGGGCATGGTTCTTCCATATTGTCTTGCCCTGTATGGTTTTATCTCATTTGAATCATTCTTTTTAGTTAAAAAATGTACTCTCAAATGCTTTACTGTTAGTCATGCATGTGTTGGCAATGAGTGGAAATGAGCCCACTGGGAGACACTATGACATCATCTTTGTTATTGTTTTTGGAGGGCATGGCTTAGGATTAGAAGAAATGAAAATTTGTTTATAAAATTTGAAACTGTCTATTCAGTAAGTACTGGAATCTTTGGAGTCTCTTTTAAGGACAATGACTTTAAATATATGAAGTTTGTTTGAAGATGCTGCCGAAGCAAAGTTGGGATAAATCACTAGATTATTATCTGCTGAAATTTTATCTAAATCTAAGCTTTTTATTGTATGGATTAATGAAAATAGGAGTTAATTTGGGTTTTCATATCTTTATTTTATTTTTCCACCCAAGAAACTGCTGGATTTGGATTTATTACTGTATTAGAGATATAATGCTATTTTCTGTTTAGCTAATGATACTATGTGTGAGAAACCATACTAAACCTTCAACATACATTCTCTATTCCTTATAACAATCCTATGAAATAGGCGCTTTACTCTGTATTTGACAGATGGGGAAACTTCAGCTTTGAGAAGTTAAGTAACTTGTCCATGGTTACTTGGTTATTAAGTAAGGAATTAGAGGGTCCTTAGAAATGGTTTAGCTCTGGTTCTTTTAAAGAAACAAAGTCTTGTTTATAATAATATAGTCTTTGATATTTTATTTATTTATTTATTTTTATGTTTTTATTTTTTTTAAGATGGAGTCTTGCTCTGTCACCCAGGCTGGAGTGCAGTGGTGTGATCTCAGCTCAGTGCAACCCCCGCCTCCCCGGTTCAAGTGATTCTCTTGCCTCAGCCTCCCAAGTAGCTGGAATTACAGGTGCCCTGGGCTAATTGTTTTGTATTTTTAGGAGAGACGGGGTTTCACCATGTTAGCCAGGCTGGTCTTGAACTCCTGACCTCAGGTGATCCGTCTGCCTCTACCTCCCAAAGTGCCGGGATTACAGGCATGAGCCACTGCACTGGCCTATAATTATATGTTATTATATATTATGAGTGCCCTTTCTCTTTACTATATTAATGACACATGATGCTTTTCCAGTAGTTCAAAGTCAGTAAGTGTACAGCTAAGGGCAGGGAAAATTCATATGGATGTGTCAGACGACCATGTTGTAGCTAAGACTCATGGTCACAGCGGCCTTCATGTGGAAGATGCAGGGAGGGGTATGCTTGACTTTCGGACCAGTACCTGGGTACATTCATATTAGAAACTTGTTTGCCAACATTGGCAGCTGGCTAGACGGATGTGATAAAACACTCTTGGTCTCATTTCTTATTAGGCTCACTGATTCTGACCTCTGCTCCCACAAATCTCCATTTCTTTTATCCTTCAGGTGTTCTGTCCTCTGATTTGGTTTCTCTGGGACACAAATGAAATTATTTTCTGAATTGTGAAAGTCCACATTATCAACTAATGCAATGTTATAGTTACGTTTCTGCTGTTTGGATGCTTGTTCTATTGCGAAAACTTACCCAAACGTGGGGTTTAGGAAAAGGCCTTTTATAGTTTTCATCCACTGAAGAAAGAGCAGTGTTAGGTATAATTATACATTTTGATAAAGTAAAGCACAAATTTGTCATGTTTTGTGCTAACAGCCTACATGGTAGTCTTACAAATTGTCTGAAGTTAGCAGTTCGTGGGAGAAGACTGACATGTTGAAACACAAATTTACCTAACCTGACACTTCAGATTACTCCAAGGCAGGTGGAAGTGGGCAGCAATGGCTGGTGCCATTGCTCTAAGGAGAAACAAAACATAAACCTTTTACGATCTCTCTGGGAATTTTAAAAAACCTTGAGGCCCAAGTCCTACCACAGACCAACAAAATAAAAATGATCTGGGGGTAGGGTCCAGGATCAGACTTTTTGAAAACCTCCCTAGGTGATTGTAATGTGCAGCCATAGTGGCGAAGTGCTGATCCAGCATAACGTACAGATGAAATACTAACATGTGTAACATTGTACCAGGTTCTTTGAGAGATATAGAAATTAGGAAAGACCTGGTTCTTGCCTTCAAAGGACTTTTGATTTGGATGAAAAGACTCTTGCCACAAAAATGGTCACCAATAATCTAATGCAGTCACTCATCGTTAGTAAGAGTGCTTACCAGAGTGTGTAGACTCCAATCCCGATCCTCCTACCACCAGGTAATAATAATTGCCTCCTGAGATTTCATATGCCCCCTTTAGTCTTCTCAACTGCTTATCAGTTAGGTATTATTGTTCCCATTTCACTACAGAAAAACTTAAATTGTTGTTTGTGTAGTCTGAGAGACAAGTTTTGAACCCAGGTCTGTTGGGAACCAATATCTGTGCTTGCTAACCATTAGGTTATACCATTTGGTCTCCATAGATGCATGGTCAGTAATAGCTAGAGTGAGCTGTAGGCCATAAAATGTTTCTGAGCAGTTTAGTATAGTTATTATTTCTTAATAATTTTTTAAACTGAAAATTAAAAAATTTTTGAAATAACTGAAAAGTTGAAAGAATAACACATTGAACATTACATACCCTTTACAACTACATTAATCAATTACTAACATTTCATTACCTCTGCTTTATTTTGCTCCCTATTTATTTATTTACTTATTTAGAGATAGGTCTCACTCTCACCCAGGCTGGAGTGCAGTAGCATGATCTCAGCTTGCTGCAACTTGCGCCCCCTGGGCTGAAGTGATCCTATCACCTCAGCCTCCTGAGTAGCTGGGACCACAAGTATGCTTTCTGTATTTTTTTTTTTTTGAAAGAAAGAAAAAGAGAGGAAAGAAAGTGAGAGTGAAAGAAAGAAAAAAAAGAATGTACGAGAGAAAGAAAGAGGAAGAGAAAGAAGGAGAGAGAACGGGATTCTTGTTCTATTGCCCAGGCTAGAATGCAGTCTAAAAATGGGTATT
>CAUYLG010047940.1:0-50932 GCA_963573385.1 Cacajao melanocephalus | reverse complement strand
TTTGAAGTGGTTTTATGGTAAAACATAGTTCTAAAATACATACATACACACACACACACACACACACACACACACACATATATATATATGTATGTATTTTAGAACTATGTTTTAGAACTATGTTTTACCATAAAACCACTTCAAAGATTTTTTTTCATACTGGATTTAGAGGAAAATATTGATTTTAACTTCAAATGGAGGCAATGAAAGAGAGCACAAAGAATGTACAAGTTTTGGAACTGGACAATACCTAGGCTTGAATTTCCATTTGACAATTTCCAACATTTCTAGCAGCAAAGTCTCAGGAAGCAATTTCACTTGGCTTATGTTTTCCAGAGTGTTGTGGAAATGAAACGATGTAGCCTATGTAAACCATTTAGAACAATGTTTGGCCAGTAGCAGCTACATTTCAATAAAATGTTCTCTTATTTCTTTTCCCCTGAAATCTCACTCTCATGTCTATGCCAAGTTTCCTTGATAAGTGATTTCTTCTCAAGTCAGTAGAGAATAAACACAAATAATTCCCATTTAAGTAGTATATTCAGAGCCATAGGTAGCAATTACATAATTTCTGAGTTCTAAACAGTTGAAACTTTCTAAACTTATTAGCAAAGATCTGTGATTGTTATTTCTGAGTCATAGGCACCTTTGAATATTTAAGACCGTGGTGTAAGTCCTCTCCTCAAATCAAATGTACATACACATATGTGGATAAAATTGTTTCTATAAATGTATTGGGCTTAAAAAACACTTACCATCCATGATCGCCATATCAGAATTTCTAGGTTAAGTTGTCGTTTGTTGAATTTCAAACCTTAAAACCTAAAAGACAGGAACAATAAGCAAGATAACTATTTTGCAAGATAAGTTTATATTGACTGCAACGCTGTTCTTTCAAATATTTCAAGTATAATTAATCAGGAGCCAGGGCAAATGGAGTTTACTAGTAGGTCTTTATAGTGTACATAATTTCATTCTTCTTCTATAATAGGAATAACCAGGATGAATAAAAATGCATGGGAGTAATTTACTATATTACTATACATACGTTAGATGATCTCATATGAAAGGTTAATGAAATATAATCAGTTATTAAGGAAATAAAAAACATGTTAATAAGGGTACACTTTGCTGACATCTTTATTGTTTGTAGTTATTCAAATACTGTATTCTATAAAGGGTTTGGTGGACTTGATAATGTCATTACTAATTAAAATGTGAATGAATGGTATTTACTGCAGTTTCTGACGGAGGATTTTATTAGAAATGAGAAAACTCACAAAGTGTCAGAAGTAAAATAACCAAAAAGGTGTAAAAACTATATTGCCAAGATTCTTTGAGCAATTTCCTCTTACAGAGGTCAGTTTAAAAGTCAGAAAAATGATTGACTAGTTATTGTTTAAAAAAATATACTTTAGCTAATGTTCTAGTAGATTTGTAGCCTAAAGAAAACTCATTTTTACAGAAAAAAATTTTTTCCTTGTCATTTAAAAATTAATGTAATACAAATATACTAAAACATAGTCATCTACTCATTTAGTTAATGAATTATTAAACAAATTACATATGTGCATATATAGATATACTCAAAACTTGAACTATAAAGATGTATCTAGGAAAGTAGGCAAAAGCATGTGTGATGAAGAAAATTGAAGATATTGTTGAAAACAGAAATCATATATATATAATCAAAGACATTTGTTTTCTCTTCTATAAGCAATTAAGAATAAATGACAGGCATGCAAAAATAACAATAGGGTTGTTTTTACATTTTAGGGGAAAATAGTTTTATAGTGTTAATATTGAAGAAATGTGGAATGGCAATAGGAAAACTATTTAAAAGACTACTCCAAAGTCCAAGTTAGAATATAGAAGGAACTTTTTTTTTTAGAAGAAATTTCTTATGCTCATAGCTATAGGTAGAAAAAGAAATTATAAAATTGAGAAGGACATTATTTGATAGATTCAAAATAATCTGAGAACAAAGAGTGATAATCTGACAAAATATACATTGTTTTATTTAAAAACCAGAATGTTGACAGCAACATGACAACAATAATTAACATTATGGCAAGTTTAGGTGAGAAGTCCAAGTTTAAAAGAGAAGGTCAGCAGAAGAGAAATTTACAGTTTTTTCATGTTGGATTTGTGACAATACAGTGGAAATTTTCAGGCAATATCAAGGAATGTTGGATTCTTGACCAGGGTTATAAAATGGAAATTATTATAAAAAATTTTATTTAAAATATGACTATTCTGCCTAATTGGTGTTCAATTGTTCTTTCAAAGTACTAATGCTTTAATGGTATATAATATACCATTCTTTCATCCTCTGAATACATAAACATAACCAAAAACTGTTTCTTCCTATAGAAAATTAATAGGATAAAAATGTTATTAATACCATAGAAAATGTTGTTAGTTAAAATAGGTACTAATAACAGCGCAACTTTTCCAAGTTAGATTTATGTCCAATGAAATGTGACATGCTGTAACCGTAATTTGGAAAAGACATGAAACTTTAAGTAGAAAGGAAGGTATTTCTCCCTTCATTTTGACAGAAGTAGAAAAAAGTAAAAAGAAGCATATAAAGGAAGTAGCAAGTGAAATAAGTTATAAATGATTTTGTTAGAACTCGTGTTAGAAAGGGGGTTTGAAGTAGGTTGTTCAATGTAGAGAAAAAGAAGAAACACGCAGAGTAGAAAAGATATGAATAAGCATGGCTAATTAGTGAGGGTGCAGAGTCCAGTTAATCGTTACCAGGTGTTTTATTTCTTAATGGAGTTATAATAATGATATTTATTTAAATAATTACAGTACTATCAAGTCAATGTATTTGTTTGCTCATATACATGGATCAATAACTGTGTAGGGGGATGAATAATTACAAACCTAACCTCAAATATTTCTTAAAATTATCCATTCACTTTTATTTTGTATCAGTTTCTGTGATTTGATTGCTATTTTAGGAATAACTTTCTAAACATTATCTAGTTCCTACTCATTAGCAAGAAAGATGGAATTCCATCCATCACATCTTCTTCAGTCTTGAGATTCAAGGAAAAAATTACAGAGTCTAAAATTATTCTGATTGCCAAAATTATGGTAGTGAAGAAATTGTGAATTTCTTACTCCTTAGGCAAAAACTGTTTTAATTAAGTCACTGTGTGCAGAGTTTTGAGATTACTTAATTATTTCAAGTGAAGCAACCATTCAGAACATGTCAAAGCAAATGTATATAGCTATCAATATTTTGGTTGTATAATTTTTTTAATACAAACAGATTTATTTTCTAAATAACATAAATCTTTATGATTTTCAATAAATCTTTTCCAAATGTAACTTTGTTTTCTAATGAATAAATCAGAAATTATAAAAAATTCATCTACATATTAATAAATAAAACTTAATTTTGATATTTTTTGATATCCACAATACCTAATATATCACCTAGCAATAAAAAGCTTAATAAATATTTGTCAAGTGAATTAATAAATGAATGAAAAATGAGTTAATTAATGCTAGCAGCACAAAAGTGTTTTTAACTCATTATCCCTGAACTAACATTTTTGCATTTTCTAGGCCCAAAAAACATTTTTGTGTACAAAATCAGAGATGACTATTTTATATCTCAAATAAATATAATCTACATTCTGGCCTTATAATGTCATTCACTAATATACTTTTTAAAGAATACCTACTATCAGAAATTGTAAAAAGAAGATAAACTTCATAGGAATTACAGTTTAGTTTCATATTCATTCTGTGCAAATTTTAGCACTTGTTTTATTTAAATATACAAAATTTAATACAGAATTAACATTAATTTAAGAAACAGTACTGTTAAGTACATTTGTAGGCATATACATCTAAAGTCAGTTTGTATTCAAAGCACAGTCTTAAATAAATCCAAAGTTACCTACTAGTTAGAAGTCAAACTAGGCCCTCTGAAACATATTGAACCCCAAAAGATAATTTTTTCAGTTGTCAATTACATACTGTTAAAAAGTTTTGGGACTGCTAATAAAGATAAAATTATACTCTACAAAACAGCAATTATAATAGAACAACTTTTACTCAGGTTATTTAAAAAGACAGAGTGTCTTAAGAACATCTGTTGTACAAATTCTTCTTTAATGAGACTCTTCAGAAATACTCAGTAGAATAATATAATTTCAAAACTGAAAGAACTTTCAGGATGATTAGTTCCAAACCAAGTCTTTTGCATTTGAGATAAGAAAGCCAACTAAACTGACAACTTCCCTGAATGAAGGTGGGGTATGATCTAGGTTTAAAGACAGTTTCCTGCCTCATACTCAATAGTTTTATGTGAATTATTATATCAGTCAGTATAGGGTAGTGTGTGCTGTATAAACAAAAATCTCAAATTCTCATTGGCAAATAACAGTGAAATGGCATTTAATTTTTCTGCTCAAAATGACATGTAATTTCCCTTGGTTGTGATCATTTGACTGGGACCCACCAACAGACTGAACACACCTATTATGTGGATAAGAGAAACACAGAGAAAGCACAGTCACTGTTAAGAGACTGCCAGAGCATAAGGAGAGAAGAATCTGGTTTCTCCCCTCCTCCCACTCTACACACGTGTGCCATACACTATATTGGACAAACCACATATAGTAAGCAAGCGGGTCATAAAGCCATTCCTGAGATTTACAAAGTGGAAATGTATACACATCATTAAATAAGGGGCAGCACATTTAGAAAAATGGTGAAATCTGTCATAAGGAATTAAGTTGATGAATTCCTCATGAAAAAAACATATTCAATTGTAAAACTCTTCTTTGATTCAGGTACATTCTATGTTCCATGTAACTATGTTAACATCACTCCTCACTTTAAAATAGAGGTAATATGTGAGATGGGACATCATATTGATTAGTAGTTCTTTGAAGGTTCATAGGCTCCCCAGTGACTAGATAAATCATGTTACAGATATGAGGAAAGAAAAAAACCTTATTACATTTACTGAAGCACATCTGCTATTTCTAAATATTTATAGAATCTAATAACAATAATTATTTCAGAGAGAAAGAGATTATAAATCCAGTGACTTACATACAAATTTTAATTTATAATAGTTTTTCTTCAGCAGTTACAAATAAACAGCTACTTTGAGACATCATGAGAGGAGAATTTATCTCCTTCTTAAAAAAATTGTTTTTAGTAAATTCTCACTCAATTGGTTTTCTTGATATTGCATTTATATATTACTATGTAGCAAAGATCTGGAGTGAAATAGATCTGATATAACCTATACAATTGATCATAATGAGTCTCAGATTAAGAGCCATTATAGCCTAATTCAATTAATTTAAAATGACTCCCTGAGAAACTGGACATCACCCTATTCTATGAGATGCCCAAAAAGTACATTATCCCTTTTAATTGTATTAGTCATTACACACAAGTTTGTAGCTATTCAAACTGCTGTCTCTGCTGCTTGAACCAGAAACCAGTACAGAAGTGGATATACCTACTTCAATATCCAGACTAGAAAAGAGAGCTTATGTTAGAAATTTCAGTGGAAGAAATTTAATAACTCAAACAATTGAGGGATTAGCAATGGTAGGAAGCAGTAGGATCTCATACATCTGGAAATACAAAGAAAGTAATGTTCTAACTTGATTGCAGGAGCTGGAATCAAGGAACAAGCTGCCAGATGGAGGCTGAATATGGTGGAAGTGTCTTCCCAGCAAGGACTAGAACTGTAATGCAGGGTGCCTGGGGTTTCAGGTACATATTGTGAAAAAGTACTCACTTGCACCTTGAGTTTTTGTTGATTCAAAAAGTTCGAGGAAGAAGCCCATCCCTGACAAAGCAAGGTTGTATCCAGAGACACCTGAGTTGGAAATGAACTTTGGCGAACTCTCCGCAATACCATACTTAAATCCCCACCCAGGGAGAAGCTTCCTTGCCTTTTTCTATACATGGATGTACAGAAGCATGATTGATGACTGCCCCTGTGCTGTCTTTACTCCACATCTATATACAACGATGCAGCCAAGAAACCCAATAAAAGATCTGTTTTTACTGTTGTTTAGGGAAGCATTGCTTTGGAAATTATCCCCCCGTGTTCGCCTTACTTTTTGCAAGCAATAAAATTCCCTTGTTTTATTATCCCAAATCTTCCTTGGTTGTGATCATTTGACTGTGACCCACCAATGGACTGAAAACACCCGTTATGTGGATAAGAGAAACAGAGAAAACACAGTCACTGTTAGAGACTGCCAGAGCATAGGGGAGAGAAGAATCTGGGTTCTCCCCTCCTCCCACTCTACACACTTGTGCAATGCGCTATATTGGACAAATCTAGTCCCCTGCAAGGAAAGTAGTGGATAAGCAAGAAAGTAGTGGATAAGGGTGCTTATAAAGAAAGATACGTTCAAAATGTACTTTGAATGAGACTACCGTCAAGATATGGGCAGAACATAAGAGTATAAACGGATGTGAACAGAAAGAGGTAAATATTTATGACATAACTTTAGTATATAAAAGGCTTTGGGTTAATTAAGGCTTCCTTCTTGTGGAGGTCTTTTTATGTTCTCATATTTAGAAGGTACAAAATAATATATAGGAGAGAGTGAGAAATGCTCTGATGCCCACAGTTCTTGTAAGACCTTTGAAGACAGCCAGCCATGGCAGTCAATTGCAAAATTGTGTTTTAGATCTCAGACTTCAAGAAACAGTTAACAGATGTCTCTATGACTTAAAAAAAGACATGAAAAACACTCATTCCCCAACTACTTTCTTACTCCTCTGACAAGCTACCATAAATTTCACCTTTAAAATGATTTCCTTTGTCATAAGGCACAAGATTTCTAGACACATCAATAACCATGAGGAAATGGTAAGAAAATTGTAACGTACAATGGAGGTCCAGCCCTAAGGTTTGATGAACTCAAAGCAAGAGAACAAATAAATTATGGTCACATAACATAGGCTAAGTAGTTAAATATTATTAATCAAACTAATAAAAGGTCCAAAGAAATTTTTTTCTTTAAATATGGACCTTAGTAATAATAAAAACAAAAATGAATTCCAATTAGTAAAATATCAAAGATGCTTGAATTTGCTGTTGTACCTGAGTGACCAGCAAACTAAGGTAAGAGACAAAATTAAGATATATAAAACATATATTTTATTCCATGAAATTCATTTTTATCTTTATTTCAGCAAAGTCATTAAAGCTGTTTCTATTAGTTACTTTTGAATAATTTGTTTCATTACAATAATTATCTAAAATATTAAAAATAAAATATAGTTTATTTTAGTGTAGAAATTCAAATATACTTTTATAAAAATTAAATTTAATCAATGTGAAATTTTAAAAATTAAAATTATTTTATATTTTTAAAACTACTATATCTTCTACAATATCCAATATATCTACTTAAAGAAAAAAATACAAATTAATATTAAGAAATATCAAAATTTTGAATATATATTCAAATAAAACATTTTATATATTTAATATTAATATTTTATTTGTATTGTATATACACACACATACATATATATACAGGCACATTTTAAATGCACGAAGTACATCTAGTTACCAATGTCAATAACTGAAATAATTTGTATCTTTCTTCCTGAATATTGTCTAAACTAACATATATACAAATTTAAAAGTATTATTATTATCTTACAAAATATTTAATAGCCATCTTGTGCAAAAGTTGTGACTAGGCTGTTAACTTATAAGTAACGAGAAAAGTCAAAAAACAATGTCCATTACTTTTGGGAATTAATACTCTGTAATTCAAGAATGTATTGCAGTCTTATCTCAGAGAAAGAATTGCAAATAACTTGTTTTTTTTTCTCATACTTAACCATTTCAACTCTCTAAAGTTTTGCCTGCCCTTCAAAATTGCATTTTGTCACCCACACCATCAGTTGTGCAACCAACCAATCTTAATGTCATTAGAAGACATAAAACAAAAGATGTAGAGAAGAGTGCCCATGAGGCCTGAATATTGTTAGTAACCAGAGTGGATGTTTGGGATACAGGTCATCCTAGGTTAAACTTGAGTCCTTGTTTCCAAATGACAAAATTGGTCATGTGTTCTTCATAAATTCAATATTTAAGACTCTTTAAACATTCGAGCCCCTTTTGCCAATATCAAAGGACAATCCTGAATTATTGGCCATTAACAACTTGATTTACATTTACTTAACAGATTTGGAAGTCAAAAAGGTAGACTATTAACACACATATACATGCATGCACGCACATGTGAGTGCGCGCGCACACACACACACACATTGGTAGAAAGCACAGAAAAATTGCATGTATTTGTAAGATACTGCAGTGAATAACATACATATACTTTACTATTTTACATAATAAACTTTTATAATCTTATACCTCATTAAACACAAATATTTATATTTTCAATTTGAGACTTGTTTTAAATGTACATATTTTCACAATTCTAATATTTTTCCCTACTGGAACATCAGGGCCTCTGAGAATAAAACTTCTGTCTCATTTGCCAAACATAGGCTGAAGGCTTATATCAAATGGAAGTCAAAGAGCTATATATTCACAAGATGGAAACTAGTTATTAAAGAAAAATTTGGGGATGCAAGGATAGTTTAAGATATACAAATCAATATGAGACATCATTTCAACAGAATGAAGGACAAACACAATGACGATGATTATTTCCAATGATGATGAAAAAGCATTTGATAAAATTCAACAATCTTTCATGATAATAACCCTCAAAAAACTGGGAATAGAAGGAATAGACCAACAGCCAGTATCATACTGAATGGGGGAAAAAGTGAAAGCCATTCCTCTAAGATCTGGAATGAGACACTACCACCATTATTATTCAATGTAGTACCTAGCTAGAGCAATCAGACAAGAAAAAGGGCATCCAGATTGGAAAGGAAGAAGTCAAATTATCCTTGTTTCTGGAAAATATAATCTTATATTTGGAAGACTAAAGACTCCACCAAAAAACTTTAGAACTGGTAAATTCAGTAAAGTTGCAAGATACAACATCAGCATATGTAAGTCAGTAGCATTTCTACATGCCAACAGCAAACAACCTGAAAAACAAACCAAGTTCTATTTACAATGGCCACAGACAAAATAAGGTATCTAGGAATAAATTTAACCAAATAAGAATAAGATTTCTAGAATAAAACTATAAAACATTGATGCAAAAAATTGAAGAGGCCACAAAAACAATGGAAATACATTCTATGTTCATATTTGGAATAATCAGTATTGATAAAATATCCATACTACCCAAAACAATCTATAGATTCAATACAATCTCTATCAAAATACCAATGACATATTTCAAAGAAGTAGAAACAAATAATCCTGAAATGTATATGGAACCACAAAAAAAGATCCAGAGTAGCCCAACACCAGCCTAAGTGAAAAGAATAAAACTGGAGTAAACAAATGACCTGACTTCAAATTATACTACTGAGCGATAGTAACAAAAACAGCATGCTACTGCCATTAAAACAGATACATAGACAAATGTTAAGACTGGAGACCCCAGAAATAGATCTAGACATCCACAGTGAACTCATTTTCAACAAAAGTGCCAAGAACAAACATTGGAGAAAGAAGTCTCTTTCATAAATAGTACTAGGAAAACTGGATATCCATATGCAGGATAATGAAACTAGACACCTATCTCTTGCCACATACAAATATCACATTAAAATTGATTAAAGACTTTTAAATCAAAGACCTCAAACTATAAAACTATTAAAAGAAAACACTGAGGAAACTCTCCAGGACAATGAAATGGGCAAAGATTTCTTGAGTAATACCTCACGAGTACAGGTAACTGAAGCACAAATGGACAAACTGAATCACATCAAGTGAAAAAGCTTCTCTACAACAAAAGAAACAACACAGTGAAGAGACAACCCACAGAGTGGGAGAAAATATTTGCAAACTATTCATCTTACAATGGACTGAAACAGAATACATAAGGAGCTCAAACAACTATAAAGGAAAAAATCTAATAGTCCAATTAAAAATGGGCCAAATATTTGAATAGACATTTTTCAAAAGAAAACATACAAATGGCAAACAGGCATATGAAAAGGTGCTCAACATCACTAATTATCAGAGAAATGTAAATCAAAACTATAATGAGATATCATCTCATCCCAGTTAAAATGGCTTATATCCAAAAGACAGGAAATAACAAAGGCTGGCAAGGATGTGGAGAAAATAAAACTCTCATATGCTGTTTGTGTGAATGTAAATTAAAATAGTCGCTACGGAGAACATTTTGGAAGTTTCTCAGAAAACTAAAATTAGAACTACTATATGATCCAGAAATCCCACTGCTAGATATATACCCCAAAGAAAAGAAACCATTATATCAAAAAGACATTTGCACTCCCATGTTTACTTCAGCACTGTTCATGGTTAAGATTTGGAAGTAACCTAAGTGTCCATCAGCAGATAAATAGATAAGGAAAATTCAGTACCTAGACACAATTGAGGACTATTGAGCCATAAATACAAATGAGATCCTGTCATTTGCAGCAACCTGGATGAAACTGGAGGGCATTATTTGTTAAGGGAAATAAGCCAGGCACAGAAAGACAAACTTTACATGTTCTCGTTTGTTTGAGGAAGCTAAAAATTAAAACAATTGAACTCATGTTGTTACAGATTAGAATGATGGTTACCAGAGGCTGAGAAGGGCATTGGGATGGTGGGTGGGGGAAGTGGGGATGAGTAACGGGTACAAAAATAAATAAGATCTAGTATTTGAAGGCATAACAAAATGACTATAGTCAATAACAATTTGTAGTACATTCTCAAGTAACTAAAGAGCATAATTGAAATGTTTGTAACAAAGAAATGATAATAGCTTGAGGTGATAGATACTTCATTTTTCCTGATGTGATTACTATGCATTCTACACCTCGTACAAAATATCTCATGTATACCATAAATATATACACCTACAGTGTACCTATAAAAAATAAAAATTAAAAAATTGAAAAATAAAGCAAAAAATAAGAAAATATCTTGATAGATTGTACAGGAATAACAGCACTGGACTGGTGGGAGAAAGGGTTATTTTCTAAAAGAAGGAAGTGTTCTTTGAGAAACTGATAATAATTTTGCCTAGTGTAAGCAATTTGCCCAGTATGTTATTGTATTATGCCTCCTGTTTTACATCCATGAAACACATTATCTTTACTGACATTGATAAACTCTGTTACTTGCAGAAATCTTGACTTACTCCACTTATTTTACATTAATTATGCCTTTAATAACTTTTTTCTATAAAAAATTCAATTATTTTTTACAACTTGCACATATTTTCCCTGGCCACCTTACTAAGGTTATCTCTCCTTACTTTCAGATTCTATAATTTTACAATTAAGTGGACAATGCTTGCGAATACTTTGTGATACCTCCTGCACTATCACCTTTGTGATACCTCCTGCACTATTACCTTAAACCTTCAATTTTTTTCTGTTTTTCATGTATCTATATCTTTTCATGATAATGTTCTTTTTCCACAATGGCTTCTATTTTTATCCTCAGTTTCAGGCTAAGAATTTTGCTCCCTTGGGTAATCAGTGAGCCCAAATAAGTGTTTATTACACATAAAGTGTAGTCAGTTAAGATTTGTTGGGACCTGCTGCTCTTGATAAAAATGAAACTATTAGTCACCTGTTTTCTGATTTCTTTCAAGCTTTCATACATAATCATAAGTAATGGCATCACTGTTTGTTCTAGGGCTGTGTGAAACCATCTACAGTATAAGGATGCTCCAGTTGACTTCTAGTAGGTACACGAAATGTTGACACTTTCATGCCATAATAGGCATAACTACACATTGTTCCAATATCAACAAATGTTATGGAAGACTACGTGAATACCATTGAGAAGCAGCCTTCATCTGATTACTTATTCTGTGACAGACACTTTATTTTGGTGAGTGTGCAGACTGCAGTTCAGACTGGGTACAAATTTAAGCTGTGAATTGAAGCAAGTCATTTAAATTATTTAATCTTCAATTCCCTAATCTATAAAATGGTATAAAGGTAACAATAATAACAGATTATTAGTAGATTAGTTGTTAATAACATAAAATGAGTTAACTCATGTGAAGAATGTCATTCATCATGTGGCAGAGAGGAAGTATATACTTGTGATTTATGTACATTTTATATAACTGTACACATGAGCTTATATGTTGATAAGTAACTTAATCCTCAGGATAATAGTGAGATCACCGAAATTTTTGTTTTTTCTTCTATCATGTTTTACAAATGGGAAGTTTGGATTTCAAGCTTACCTCTGATTACATAGTCAAGCTCCGCATTATATATGTATAGATATAACAATCACGTGCCCACTTAATTCAAAGTCAACACAGCCTAATTATTTTATTTTCCTTCCTTTTTTATAGAAATAAGTTCTTGTTTTGTTGCCCAAGCTGAAGTGCTATGGCTCAATCATAGATCATTGTAATCTTAAGTCTCCTGGGCTCAAGTGACCCTCCTGCCTCTGCCTCAGCCTCCCAAGTAGCTAGGACTATAGGCACAGGCAACCATGTTCAGCTATTTTTTTCTGATTTAAAAAAAGTGACAAGAAATGAGTCACTAAGTGACTATTGTGGGATATACTTAAGTTGGTGACAGCTAACTCTGTTATAAATGAGTGTGTGTTGTACCTTGGTGTTAGAAGGATTAGAAGGGTGTCATTTAACTTGGGGAGTGTTTTAGTTCATTATCATGCTGCTAATGAAGACATACCCTAGACTGGGTAATTTATAAAGGAAAGAGGTTTAGTTGACTCAGTTCAACATGACCGGGGAGTCATCAGGAAACTTAAAATCATGGCAGAGGGGGAAGCAAATATGTCCTTCACATGATGGTAGGATGGAGAAGTGGCAAGCAAAGGGGAACAGGCCTCTTATAAAACCATCAGATTTCATGAGAACTCACTCACTCTCATGAGAACAGCATGGGGGAACTGCTCCCATGATTCAGTTACCTCTGACCAGGCCCCTCCCATGACATGTGGGGATTATGGGAACTACAATTCAAGATGAAATTTGGGTGGCAATATGGCTAAGCCATATCGGAAAGAAATTACTTTATTGCTGTTCGTATTTTTTTTCTCAACTTCAAAACCAAGGGTTGGATGGGTGTGATTATTTCAAAAGATGTAATTAAGGCCCTTAAATAGATATGATGTTGGCTTAGAAACTTAAAAAAGCCTCATTTAAATACTGAAATGGTGTATCTATAGTATTTATGATAACAAATAGTCAGTCAATGTGAAACCCAGCTGAGAAGTAGCCATGCACACTGCCTCCAGGAAAATTGCATCATTAAATTTATATTAGAAAAACATACCCCCTTCCTGACATTATAATCCCTCTTTCTGCACTCAAGCATTTGATTAAACCACTCATTTTCAAAAGGCTACCAAACTAGAAAACTATAATCTAATGGCATTTAATTTCCATACAATAATTCTAGTTGTATCTTTAATGAAATTAACAGGCCCCTAGCTTATTACAGTAAAAGGAAACATAGTAGTAACCTGGTCCAAGTCCTCATTTTACAATGAGAAAATTATGGAACCAAAAGGGAAGCAAATTGCCTGAGATTGTAGATGTAGGCACTGCTCAATCAGAAATCATGATATGAGTCCTTTTCCTTGAACAACACGGACTCTGCCTGGCTGCATTCCCAGGGGTATATAAAAAGAAAATATGCAAAGATATGTTTATACAAAAAATATCTATTTATTTTCATTTAGTATAGTAAAAAATGCTTTGTTAGAGGATGATAACCAAGTCCACAAACACAATTAATCCTCACGTAAGTCACTTATTTTGTGAGATTCTTAAGGAGTGAGTATCTATCTTATTCATCATCTGTCTTCCAAATATTTAACAACCTGGCATATGGAAAGTATGCAAAAATATTTTCTGAATGAAATTGCTTAAATTCGAACTCTCAAAATACCCATCAGCCATTAGGTTTAGGATTTCTTCATATTTTATTACAGTTATGCAGGTTTTCTGACCATTGTGCAGGTGCTTGTTCTAACTACTGAACTTAGTTCTGAGCCAATTAAAGATGACATAGGCTTGAAAACACCAGAAGACAAAAAAAAAAAAAAAATGCCAGCAAACTCAAATAAATTGATATATAAAGCATATTCATGATCTTAATCTTGGGTTCACCAAATAATTTTAAATTAAAGATTCCCAACATATAAATATGTATTACAATTATAGTAGTGGACTGAACACTATCAAGCAGTATGCTAAAGAACTCAGAAACTGCTCTTGAGTATCTGTTGTATTTGATTTTCCTAAGAGGAATACATAGGATTTCTTAAAGAAAGGTGATGTAAAATTTTTCTCAATTTGCCAGCCAGAGACTTCCAAGGCCAGCAAGGTCCCCACCCAGGCCTCACTCAGCCCCTGGACATGCTGCAGGAGTTGCCCCATCTACTCAGCCCACTGGACCATCCCTGGCTTGTACACAGGCCAGGATCCCATGCTGACTGCAGGATCTGCACTCAGCCTAGAGGGTACATAAGGGTGGTTCACCACACAAAGTCGGGTGATTTCGCCCAGTGTGGCAGAGTCTGGTGATTTTATAGGCTCAGAATAGGGGACTGCATGCTGATTGATTTGAGAGTATACAAAAAATGTTAAAACAAAGGCACCACTCAAAGGTGGGTACAACAGTGTAATAAAACAATTAGGGAAAGATAGGTATATGCAAAATAGGTAAAGGATGGGGATCAGAGCATGCCAAATGGGAAGAGAGGTTCTCAATCCAGTCTTTGGATTTGACTTGTGTCTTGGCTTTCAGGCTTTAAACTGTCTTTGACTTGAAGCTGGGGTTTCACTGGGAACCTGCCCTATCTGCATAGGGATTTGTCTGCCTCCTGCCACTACCAATTCCTTCCTCTGAAAAGGTACATTAACTGCCATTAGGACAGGGATGATGACCAGTGTTAACTGCTTCATGCTGACAGGGGCACTGTTTTGGGAAGATGGCAGGCAGATCTCTCTCAGAGGCTTATCTGAGGATTCCCACTAAAAGGGGGCAATTGTCCAAGGCTCCAGGTGGATGACCATTTGCAGTTTGATGGCCTGAAGGCAAGAAGAGACAAACTGGGTTATTAGAAGATGTGTATCAAAATGGAACAAGGGGGTAAGGACAGATAAAAAAAAATCCTGATGCTGCCAACACAGCCAGATAGCTGGCAGCTACAGTTATGCTTTCTAAGATTTGGGGGCATGGGGCTTGGCTCTGGCCAGCTCCCTTCATCTTATTCTACCAAAAAAAGAAACCTCTGGGTTATGGGCACCCCACTCACTCCTATCCCCCCAAAAGGATTTGCAGGCGTTAATTGCCCAGAACTAGAACACTGATTCAGATTTTTACAAACCTTTCAAACTTTTGTTAATCTTAGTAAGAGCTCACAGCCACCAAGGTAAATACTTCAAAGTGCAGTGAGTACATCTGCCACGGTTCTTAGAATATCAGTTGTATTATATTATAAAAACCTTTACAATTAAGAAATTTGAGATTTTCATGGAATAATTGAATTCATTAAAAGGCATTCTTTCTTTGCAATATACTATAAGCATATTTATGCAACACAAGTTAGTTTATATGTAATTGATAAAAAAGAGAAGGACTCTGTACGAAGCAAATGCCAGGTTGCTTCACCATTGATATTTCCAAGAATTCAAATTCAGAATATTAACACAGCTGAGTGTTGAATGAACAAATACAATTTTGTATGCAATAGCAATTTACACCATGTTCTTCCTTTTTGCAATATTTGGTCATGCATTCAGTCTTGGAAGTACTGATTTCCCTGTTATATTCTCCAGGTAATTTTTTTGTTTTTCTCTTGACTTCATAACTCAGTGTTACATAATTCAACTTATATTCTTTCTATCAAGTAAACTTTAGTTTTTAAAGGAAAATCTATTGCTTACTATGTTTGTTTGTTTGTTTAAGTTTTGCTCATGTTGCCCAGGCTGGAGTTCAATGATTTGATCTCAGCTCACTGCAACCTCCACCTCCTGAGTTCAAGCAATTCTCCAGCCTCAGCCTCCTGAGTAGCTGGGATTACAGGCACCTGCCACCACGTCCAGCTAATTTTTATATTTTTAGTTGAGACGGGATTTCACCCTGTTGGCCAGGCTGGTCTCAAATTCCTGACCTCAGGCAATCCTCCCACCTTGGCCTTCCAAAGTGCTGGTATTACAGGCATGAGCCACTGCACCCACCTACTATCGTCTATTCTAGATATTAAGAATTTAATATTACCTTTTAAATGTTTTAAAAGTAAAATTTAATTGTCAGACCCTTACAAATCCATACAATTTTGTTTTCTGCTAATGCAATCATTTAGAATTTAAACTAGTGTTTGGGGAACTACCCAACACTAAATTATCCTATTAGCTCTGTTATTTTCAGTGCTTGACTTTGCAGAATGCAAGATTTTATATGAATTCATTTATTTTGCTATCACCCAATACTGTATGACAATTTTGGGAAACTAAGATAACTAAGTGGAAGCCAGGGTCTTAAAAGGAGTTAAAAATTTTATAAAACACCGATAGTACAACTATAGATCTACAAACAAGGCATCACAGGAACACGGGAAAGGGATAAATTAATTCAGCCTGGAAAAGGGGTATAATCAAAAAGTTTTCAGGAGGTATTGCCACCTGGTTGAGTGGTTCAAGATGTGTAGGTAAGAAGTGGAGTGGGTAACAGGATTGGGCATTCCAAACACACTCCCTGGTACCATAAATAAACAAATAAATAATCAATCAATCAGCATATTAGCAGAGCAGGGGCTTATTATTTCTCAGGATATCTAGTCCAGTACTGTTACAGGATCCCTGGGGTTTCATTTCACCAGTAGTAAACCTCTGTGGCCAGTGAAGACTTTGCCTGAGTTTTGGTTGGGCCCACTGGGCCCACTCAGCCTAGTTGGCTGAGCTTGGCTTATGCTACTAGCCTGGATCCCATGCCTGCCAAGGGCAGGTAGAGTGGTGAGGGGTGTTTAAGTGAGGGAGTGTGGGGTCCAGCCACTGAGTGCAGCCAGCCACTGTGGCTGCAGTGGGGACAGAAGCTCCAATTGCTGACATGGGCACTGGCTCCCTGCAAGGCTGTGGTTGGACCAGGCCTCCCAGAAGCTGCTACTACAGTTGGCACCAGGGGATGCAGTCATGCCTGGAAGTTTGGAGATGCCAGGAACCACAGAGCCCCAAAGAGGATGTCACAGCCCTGGCTCAAGGAGCTCCTAGGTCTGGGCTCCCCAAAGGGCCACAGCTCTTCTCTCTTTCTTGTCACCCACAACATGGTGACCAAGGGGTGTGTTTCAGCCCTGTTTGTGTTACTGCTCTTTTAGCCTCGCCATTTGCCAGGTTCAGAGTTCTTGTCATGATCAGGAAGAAACAGGTATGTGGATAAGTGGAGGGTGAGCAAAGTGAAGAGGAGCTTTATTGAGCAATAGAATGGCTCAGAGGAGACTTGCAGTGAGTAGCTCCTCTTTGCAGTCAGTTTGTCCCAAAACGTATTCAGCTCTCAGCAGAGAAAAGACCCTAGAATGGGTGATTCCTCTCTGAAGCTGTTCATCCCATTGTCTTCCCAACTCTCAACAGAGAGAAGAGTCTGGACTGGGCAGCTCCTCTCTGCAGCTAGCAGGTCATTGTCTCCTCGAATCTGGCCGAACCTGGGGCTTTTAGGGGCCTCAAAGGGGAGGAAATGTATGCTGATTGTTCATGGGTGTCACGGGAAGGCTTAGAGAAAGCACTACAAGTTTCCACTCTGGTCCTCAAAACCAGCAGCCTGGCTCCAAGCTTCAGGCCTTTCCTGGTTTGAAGGTGGGACTTCACCGTGGACCTGTTCCTGTCTGCCCAAGGTCCTGTTTGCTTTCTGCCACTGTTCATGGCACCCAGGCTTGTTTATGCTGAGGGGTACCAGTGGGCCAGTGCTGAGCTGCCCTCAGCACCCCCTTGGCCTTCTTCCTGTGTTCATCAGCAGCCAAAGTCTGGAGGGGGCCGAGGCAGCAGAGGGCTTGTGTGTCAGTGCTGGCCCATGCATGCACATACCCAGCTGGGCTGCAACAGCACCTGGGCTTGGCCCCAACCTCACTCTGAGATAGAGCAGGATTCGGGGAAAGAAGAGGCCAGGCAGTGGTAACAGACACCTCCAAGCCTGCAGGGGCAAGGAAGCCTTCCTGGACTCCTGAGAGTGCAGAGATGCCCAAATCTCCACAACAGGGAAAATGGGGCTCTTGCCTGCTCCGGGTTCCCGCTGGCTCTGTGAAGCATGCCGTCAGCTACATCTACCCCACAGCAGCCGAAGTCTTGGCAGTGGCCTCTCCAGGTGGGTCATTGCTGCCATTAGTACTAGAAACATTTAACGATTCATCATATGTCTTTTGGTCTGAATTGTTTTGTAGGTTATATAAAAATTGTCTTGCCAGGATTAAATGAATGACACTCAAGAGTTGTCAGTGTCAAGAAGAAAGAGCATGACAGTTAAGAGCTTATGGAAAATATTTGTTTAATACAATACAAAATATACACTGTTATTTAAAAAATAATATCAGGACAAGTGGATTTTGTAAGAAACCACGTAGGGTTTTGTTGACACCATCTACTTTACAGGAAAGGAGGGAAAAAAATGCTAGAAACTAAACTAATCTAAGAGCTCACAGTCTAGAAGTGGAATTCACAAAAGAAATATTAGCATAAAACTTGGAACTAGTGAAGTGCAGAGCGGCCAGTTTTTCAAACATCACACAGAGAGCTAACAGTCTGATATTTGCAATTTTTCCTGAGAATAAAAAAAGAAAGATTAATCTGTAGTGAACATATTCAGAATTTCATTAAAATGAAAGGCAAAACATGAAGCCAACTTCTAAAATCAGAGGTGCAAGCATACAGTGAAAAGACCTGTGACAATAAGGCACGTGTTTAAAGGTAGGAGTCAGTACAACAGCTTTCACTGAGTTTATAGAAGCAGTACAAGGAAATACAATTTGATTCCTTTTGTTATAAAGAAGAGTGTATTCTGCAGCGACTTTTAATGTTCTTATAATTCTATAATTAGGGATTAGTTAGGAAATGTCAAGTAACCACAGTGTGGGTTCTGAAAGTGCAATATAAATTCAGAGAAATAAAAAAAAAAAGTAAGGCTTTGTTGGTGTCTAGTGATTTTTGATTCTTTGTGGCTATTCAATTAAAACAATGTTTGTTATCAATGCATGTTCTATGAAAATCAAGAATAAAGGTGGTATAAGTAATTATTTACAAACAAATCGATTGGATAGGTGGCCAAAAATCAACGCTTGGTCTGTCTAAACAACCAGTGGTTTCATGTAAATCTTGTGTCAGGGGAAAAAACTAAACTTTCTAAAGTGCTTGAGACTTTAAGATTAAAGGATTAAAGTGGAGAAAATATAATAAAAGAAGGGGAAAAATATTGTTTGGATCAGCTGACTCCATCATTTTAATTTGATTATTTTTTAGAAGGTAATTTAGGTAATATTTTAATATATTGACTGTGGTTTTAGTATTAAAATTAGAAAATATTTTAACATTTTCACAAACATGATATGCATTGTTTGAGGTGTGCTCAGTTCATTTGTTTCTACATTTATTGCCTATTGTGTACAAAGGCATCAAGGAAAACATGATCCTTGCCTTTAGAAAGCTAAGATACTCATTATCACAGATAAATGTATAAAAGGACAAGATTTGCAAAATGGTAAATGTATGGGCAATGAAATATAGGAACAACAAAGAAAATGTCAATGATATTCAAGGAAACAGAGAAACCTTTCTAGAAGAAATGGCATTTGAGCTTGACCCCAATGATTTGCAAAGCAGTTTCATAGATTTTAGGGGAAGAGGGAAAAGTATTCTGTGTAATAAAGTTCCTTTTTGTTTGGCTTTTTGAGGAACAGTTAAACAGTTTCCCATAGGTGAAATATATTTTCATAAGAGTAGTCAAGTAAACTATGATAGATAGAGGTAGGTAATAGATAGATGATAGATGATAGATAGATAGATAGATAGATAGATAGATAGATAGATAGATAGATATAGATAGACAGATACAGAGAGAGAGAGACAGAGTTAAAGATAGATAGATGACAGACAGATAGATAGATAGACAGACAGACAGATAGGTAGATGGATAGATAGACAGACAGACAGATGTCCTTGACGGCTGCAGGTTTGTATTTTACCAACAATTTTGTGTATTATTCACAGTTCCAACTATAACTATAAAATATTTCATCATGATACTAACTTACACTTCCCAACTTTTATTATATTTATGTTTTGGGGGCCTGATATATTTCGGCTCTGTGTCCCCACACGAATGTCATCTTGTAGTGCCCATAATTCCTGTGTGTTATGGGAGGGACCCAATGGGAGATGATTGAATCATGGAGATGGGTCTTTCCCATGCTGTTCTTGTGATAGTGAATGGGTCTCAAGAGATCTCACAGTTTTTAAAACAAGAGTTTCTCTTTTTGCCTGCTGCCATCAATGTAAGAGGTGACTTGCTCCTCTTTGCCTTTTGCCATGATTGTGAGGCCCGCCCAGCCATGTGAAACTTTAAGTCCAATAAACGTCTTTTGTAAATTGCCCCGTCTCAGGTATGTCTTTATCAGCAGCATGGAAACAGACTAACACAGGGCCAGTATTTACTTCTATTTATTCACTTCTAGGAAGTATCTCGTAATCTTATATGTTTTATAACCAAGAAGGTAATAGGTTAAAAGAAATATTTAAATTAAGATTAAATATCAAACAATTAATTTGATAGTTTTTGACTAGGGCATAAATACAGATAAATTGAGTTCACATTATTAAAGCCATTAAAAACAAGCTTTGCTCTCAAATTACCCTTTTTTGTGGATAGAAAACATACTGGTATCCTTTTAGCCTTGAGGGTTACATGTGTATCTTAATAACCACAGGAGATTAATTTTCTGTATTACACTCTTAAGTATTATCATTTTAAATTCTATTTTATGTCATATATTCAAATAAAATGTGATCAAATAGAAGCCTTGAAATTAAGAATTTTAAATATCCCTGTCTGCTTCCTAAGTAACAAACTAGCTATTAAAGCAAGTCTCTGTGTTAATTTGCAAATGAACAATGACTTTGGAGTTATATCCACATTGGTCCCAGGCTGCTGTTGTATTAATTATTAGATAGATTAACTACACACTGAGCTGGCACTTTTCATTAAATGGCTGCTAAAACATGAGGGATGAGCAATGCCTTGTGCTTTGGTTTCAGATGTGCGCACCCTGAGGCTATTTAATATGCCTTAATAAGCTACTGTTTTCCAGGCAGACACAAATTTAACCAGAGAGTATTCAAAAACATCACAGGTCAGAATTTGTCAATGTCTTTCCCTGACTCTAATGAAAAATCATACTTCCTTAACTTTCTAAATTTACATTAAAATATTTTAATCTAAGCCACATAAATAAAAAATAAACATATTGTGATATCAAAAAAGAATAAAATAACTGGCAGTTACATAATCAGGAAAAAATATAGATATTACTATATATATATAAATATATAATAGCCAACCATGGATTTTATTGTGATTATTTATATTTTTTAAACTTTTTATTAGTAATATATACATAACAGTCCTCCCTTTTCCCTAGGGGATACATTCCAAGATCCCCAATATATACCTACCTGAAAAGATAACGGTTCTGATTGATTTCGTTCACAGATACTACTGAAACATATTTTCACATGCTACTATAACATAATGCCAGAAATGGAGTAATTTATAAAGAATAAAAGTTTATTTGACTCATGGTTTTGGAGGTAGTAAAGTACAAGAATATTGCTCTGCCATCTGGAAAGTGTCATCCCATGGTGACTGGCCAGAAGGCAGGAGTGACCCTGAGAGACTGAAAGAGAAAATCAAGCCCAATTCACTTACAGCAACCCACTCCCAGATAACTAACCCATTACTAAGAAAATGATGTTAATCCATTGCTCTCATGACCTAATCACTTCTTAAATCTCTACTTCCAAATAATGTCGCATTGGAGTTTGTTTCTAATATATAAACTTTGGGGACATATTCAAACCATAGCACCTATATATACTACATGTTTCCCTATACATACATCCCTATGACAAAGTTTAATAAGTTAGGCACAGTAAGAGATTAGCAACAACTAATAATAAAATAGAATAATTATAACAATATACTGTAATAAAGGTTATATTAAAGTTATCTCTGTCTTTCAAAATATCTTCTTGACTGTAGGCAACTGAAATAGCAGAAAATGAAACCTTAAAAAAAGGGGGACTATTGTATCTAATAAATACCAGTATCTTGAATATTTTGTCTCTAGGAATATCTGAATTAAAAAATCTTTCATCACATATTTACATTAAAATTTCTATATACTACATGTATCTCAGGTTAAAACCCTCATAGAGATTAAGTTGAAGACAAGAGTTCATACCAATACTTATAAAACCCTCATCCCCAAAACTTTGAACCTCGAATCATTTTAGCACTATTTTTTTCACTTAATTGGTTCTCTATTAAAAACTTTTTCATCTAATTTTAAGTACTTTTGATATACTCCTAAGTCTAAAATCTGTATATTTAGCCTTAAGGGATAATTTTCTAAAAAGTTAGAATTATGACTGTCAGAAAGATGTAAAATTAACATGTTATAAAGTTTAACTTATTATTAATGAGGGCACCAAGAGCATATTCAACCAAACCAAAGGATGGTTCACAGAACGTATATATTTGTGCATTTAGAAGTATTAAAATGAATATGCAAATGGCAGAAAAACTGTTTTCTTCCACAATGGGAAAAATCAATTGAATCTCCATTGTGGTAAACAGAACCTCCACATATCATAGACAGAGAAAGATGTCCATTTTCTAATTTTCAGAACCTGTGAACACGGCAAAGGTATTTGGTAGATGTGTTTATTCCGTTACATTGAGACTGAGATTACCATGGATTACGTGGGTGAATCCATTGTTATCACAAGTGTCCTTATGAGAAGGAGGCAGGAATTTAACTAGAGGGAAGAGATGTGGTGATGGAAGTAAAAGCTGCTGTAATTTTCTTTGAAGACAGAGAGAAGGGCCATGAGTCAAGCAAGGGAGTTGGCTTCTAAAAGCTAGAAGATTCTCCCATAGAGCTTCTAAAAAGAATTTTGCCATGCTGGCACTTTAGTTTTAGATCTTCTGACCACCAGAACCATGAGATATTAAATTCATTGTGTTGTAAATTTCTCAATTTGTGGCAGCAATATGACACTAATACATATTCCTATGGACAAAAATTATATTGCATTGCTATCAGTTACCTGCATTAACAGACCTGCAAAATAGCTCAAAAGCAATGTTATGGACTGAATGTTTATGTCCTTCCAAAATTTCTGTGTTGATGTGTGAACCCCCAGTGTGGCTGTATTATGAGATGGGCCTGTTAAGAAAATAATTCATTTTAAGTGAAATCAGATGTGTAGAGTCTTGATCCAATTGGATTAGTGTTTCCATGTTCTCTTTCTCTCTCTCCATGTGCACACAGAAAGGAAAAGCTATGTGAGGACATGGAAGGCAGCCATCTGCAAGCCAGGAGAGGATCCTTCACCAGAACCAAATCAATCAGAACCTTTATCTTGGATTTATAGCTGTGTAAGATAATTTCTGCGGTTTAAGCCACCCAGTCTGTAGTTATTTGTATTACAGTCTACCAAAATTACAAGTAATCTATTTTAAAGATCTTAATGGTTTTTATTTGTGATTCTAGAATCAAGCAAAACCTCATTCTACAAAATAGAATCAGTGTTCCAATGAGTTCAGCAGTGACTGGATTCATACACAGAAAAGGAGTAAAAAAGGCAAAAAGTGGATTGGTAATTGCAAAAGTACTTTTGCTTACAGGTTAAACAAAGGGGACTTTCTGATTGCTGCTGATTCAGGTTAACTAGAATATCCTCCTTTTTTTGATAACTGTCCCTTTTTAAAGTTCTGTTTGATTATGTGACACCTAGCACAAGTAACTCCATTCTGGTTTGTTCTGGTCTGAGGGGGTCTAGTGCAGGAGGTGAGTCCAAAGCAATGGCCCCTCATGAACTTTAAAACACGAAGCAGACTAACGCGCTATGAAAGATGTACAACACCCATAGAATCATAATCAGATAATCAACATGTGTCATCTAAACAATGCATAGTGTTTTCTTAAAGCACATTTTTAGTTCCATACTGTATTGACTTCTTTCTTTGAACTTCAGTGTTGTATAATTAAAATATTACTGAATAGAACCAGATAGAACTTCCATAGGAGCTTCAGTTTTATCATATCCAACCATAAACTTACTTGCTTCTCCCCCAAATCTACTTCCTTCTCATTTATTTCCTACCAAAACTTATAGCATCATTATTGTTCCATACATTTTGACTCTTCCTTTTTCCTTTCTTGCTCATTCAACCAGCCAATTTTATCAGCTAAATGTGTCTTAAATCTGCCTCCCTCCCACAGTAATCACTTTATTAACACTTCTAAAACCATTAAGAGTGTATATATATTTTATAAATATAAGTATTAAATACCAGTACTTACAAATAAAATGTATAAGGTATAATCTGAGTTCACATTTTACTTCATCTTCTAACTTACTTTGTATGAATTAATGAACAATATGTTAATTACAGTTAATAACCACTTATTGTATACTAAAAATTGCCAACAGAGTAGATTTTAAGTGTTCTTTCCACAAATAAATACGTGAAGTAATGTATGTATTAATTGGCTTGATTTAGCCACTCTACAATGTATATGTATTTTAAAATGTCATGTTATATACCATTAACACATATGATTTTTATTTGATTTGCCTATTAAAAATTAAGTAAGAAAAAACCCAAAGAAATACCTATGTGTTGAAAGGAAAAAGGTAAAACAGCATAGACATGCTTTGCAGGTAGATATCTGGACGCTGACCGTTTCTCACCTTATACAATTTTTCTGTAAATTCATGAATAAAATAGATTCACCTGCATACATGCATGGTAGTGATAATGTTCACCATTGTCAACATCACATTTAATCATATTAATAATTTATTTTGTGCTGATAATTAGTTGTATCATCAGCCACACTCTTGCATATTAATTTCATATTAATTTCATTAATATGCAAAAATGAAATGCTGCTATATATAGCATCAATAAACAATTTGGTATTGGAATGACAAATACAATCCATTAGTAATAACATCAAAAATGAAATGCTAAAGTATAATTTTAACAGAGTACATGGAGGGTCTATAGGTGGAAAACTGCAATGCTCTAATAAAAAAAAAAGAAGATGTAAATAAACAAAGATAAAAATAAAAGGCACAATATTGTTAAGATGTCAGTTCTCTAATTGATCTGCAGATTCAATTCAATCCTACTTTAAATTTCAGCAACCTTTTTTTGTGGGTATCAGTGAACTGATCCTAAAGTTTATACAGAAAGGCAAAAGGCAAAGAATAGCCAACACAATACTACAGGAACAAAGGAAAAATTGAGGACTTACCAGAATTCAGACTTACTAGAAACCTACACTAATCAACACAATGTGATATTAGCAAAAGATCAGAAACATAGATCAATGGAACAGAATAGGAAGACTGTAAACAGAACCACACCAACACAGTCAGCTAACATCTGGCCAAGAGGCAAAAGCAAGCCATCAGAGAAGGGATTAATTTCAACAAATATTGCTGCAAAACTTGAAAAATCGTATACAAAATAAATCTAGAAAGAGATTTTACGTAACACAAAAAAAAGAAGAAAGAAAAAAAAAGAACTTCAAAGTGCTTTACAGACTTAAATGACTTAAATGTAAAATGCAAAATTATGAAACTGTTAAAGCAAACCTTAGGATAAAATCTAGTTGACCATGTTCTATGGTATGAATATGTCCACCAATGTAGATGTGTTGGAAGCTTAATTCTTCATGCAGCAGTGCTGGGAGGAATAGCCTAATACTAAGTGAATAGGTCATAAGGGTGGCTCAGCCCTCATAAATAGATTAATGTCATTATTAAGAGAGTGAGTTTCTTATCTTGAGAGTGGGCTTGTTAATAAATCAAGTTCTGCCCCCTCTTGCTCACTTGCTCTCTTGCACTCCTGCATTCCCTTGCCATGCGATGCCTTCTTCCCTGTTATTGCATAGCAAGAAGGCCCCTACCAGATGCAGCTTCTGGATTTTCAACTTCCTAAAATCCAGAACCGTGAATTAAATATTTTTTTCCTTATATATTATCCAGTCTTTGGTAGTTTCTTACTGTTACACAAAATGGACAAACACATCTTGGGTTAGAATTGAGGTTGTAAAAATAACATCAAAAACACAGTAAAAGAAAATAAATGTTTTATGAAAATTAAATTTTTCTACTCTGTGGAAGACTAAGAGATTGAAAAAGTGATTCTTAATTTTATTATTGTTATACCTCAATATAAGAAAGAAACAATTAAAAAAGCAAAATATCTGAAAGGTTACCTCCTCTAAGAAGATATACAGGTATTTATTTATTTATCTATCTATCTATCTTTCAACTATCAATTTAGTTTCAGGGGTATAAGTGCAGGCTTGTTACATGGGTAAACTGCATGTTGCAGGTGTTTAGTGTACAAATTATTTCATAACTCAAGTAATGAGAATACTAATGAGAAACTACTCACTAGGTAGTATTTTTCATCCTCACCATCCTCCCACTCTTCACCATAATCTCCAATGTCTATTGTTTTCTTCTTTATGTCCATGGGTACGCAGTGTTTACCCACCACTTACAAGAGAATACTTGCAGTGTTTAGTATTCTATTCATTCATTAATTCACTTAGGATAATGGCTCTATCCATGTTGCTGCAAAGGACATCACCCCATTTTTTATGGCTGCATAGTATTCAATGGTATATAAGTAACATACTTTCTTTATCTAGTCCACTGTCAAAGAACATCTAGGTTGATTTAATGTGTTTGCTATTATAAATAGTGCTGTAATGAACATGTGTTTTTATATATCTTTATGGTAGAATAATTTATATTCCTTTGGGTATATATCCAGTGATGGGATTGCTGGGTCGAATGGTAGTTCTGTTTTAAGCTTTTGAAAATCTCCAAACTGCTTTTCACAGTGGCTGAACATTCCCACTAGCATGGTATAAGCAATGCCTTTTCTCCCTGACCTCACCAGCATCTGTTATTTTTGACTGTTTAATAAGAGCCATTCTATTATGGTAGAATTTCACTTGAATCTTTCTAGTCAAGTGTGAGATGGTATCTCATTGTGGTTTTGATTTGTATTTCTCTAATGATTTGTAATGTTAAGCAATTTTTAATTACTTTTTGGTTAGCCATATTTATGTTTTTGAGACAGAGTTTCGCTCTTGTTGCCCAGGCTGGAGTGCAATGATGCGATCTCAGATCACTGCAACCTCTGCCTCCAGGGTTCAAGGAATTCTTTTGTCTCAGCTTCCCAAATAGCTGAAATTACAAACATCCACCATCAGGGCCGGCTAATTTTGCATTTTTACTAGAGACACGGTTTCATCATGTTGGTCTCCATCTCCTAATCTCAGATGATCCACCTACCTCAGCCTCCCAAAGTGCTGAGATTACAGGCAGAATCAGCCACTGTGCCTGGCCATGTTTATGTCTTTTTTTTTCTTTTTCTTTTTTTTTTTTTTTTTTTGATAACGTCTTCATGTACTTTGCCAATTTTTAATGAGGTTGTTTGGTTTTTGCTTGTTAATTTGTTTGATTTTCTTATAGATTCTGGATATTAGTTCTTTATTGAATGCATATATGGCAAATATTTTCTTCCATTCTGAAGGTTATCAATTTGCTTTGTTGATAGTTTCTTTTGCTGTGCAGAAGCTCTTCAGTTTAATTAGGTCCCACTTGTCAATTTTTGTTTTTGTTGAAATTGCTTTTTGGCATCTTCATAATTAAATTTTTGCCTGTTTCTATGTCCAGAATGGTAATTTCTAGGTTTTTCTTCCAGCATTTTATAGTTTCAGTTTTACATTTAAGTCTTTAATCCATTTTGAGTCCGTTTTTGCATGTGGTGAAAGGAAGAGGTCCAACTTCATTCTTCTGCATATGGCTAGTCAGTTATCCCAGCACCATTTACAGAATAAGGAATCCTTTCCCAATTGTTTATTGTTGTCGTCTTTATCAATGATCACAAGATTGTAGGTGTGTGGCTTTATTTCTGGGTTCTCTAACTTGTTCCCTTGATCTGTGTATCTATTTATGTACCAGTAACATACTGTATTGGTTTCTGCAGCCTTGTAGTAGTTTGAAGTTGGGTAGTGTGATGACTGTGATTATTATTTTTGCTTAAAATAGTTTTGTTTGTGATCTTTTTTAGTTCCATGTGAAATTTAGAATTTTTTTTGTAGTTCTGTGAAGAATGTCAGTGGCAATTTAATAGAAATAGCATTGAATCTGTTAATTACTTTGGGCAGTATTCTTCCTATCTTTATATCCATGAGCGTGGAATGATTTTCCATTTGTTTCTGTCATCTCTGATTTCTTTCAGCAGTGTTTTGTAGTTCTCATTATAGAGATCTTTCAGCTCCCTGTTTAACTGTATTCCTAGGTATTTTATTCTTCTTGTAGATGCTGTGAATGGGGTTACATTCTGAATTTGGCTCTCCACTTGGATGTTTGTGGTGTATAAAAATCTTATGGATTTAGGTACATTGATTTCATATTCTCAAACTTTGTGGAAGTAGTGTATTAGATCTAGGAGCCTTTGGGTAGAGACTATGGAGTTTTCTAGGTATAGAATCATATTGTCTGTAAAGACTGATAGTTTAGCTTATTGTCTTCCCATTTAGATGCCTTTTCATTCCTTTTCTTGCTGTATTGCTCTGCCTAAGACTTCTAATTCTATGTTGAATAGAAGTGGTGAGAGAAGGCATCCTTGTTTTGTTTCAGTTCTCAAAAGAAATGGTTCTAGCTTTTGTACATTCACTGTAATGTTGACTGTGGGCTTATTATACATAGCTCTCTATTGTTTTGAGGTATGTTCCTTCAATGCCTAGTTTGTAGAGGGATTTTACATAAAAGAAAGTTGAATTTTATCAAAAGGCTTTTCTAAATGTATTACAATGATCATTTGGTTTTTGTTTTTAGTCTTGTTTATGTGATAAATCACATTTATTGATTTGCATATGTTGAACCAGCCTGCCTTCCTAGGAATAAAGCCTACTTGATCATGATGGATTAGCTTTTTGATTTGCTGTGGGATTTGATTTGCTAGTATTTTACTGAGGATTTCTGTACCTATGTTCATCAAAGATATCGGCCTGGAATTCTCTTTCTTTGTCATTTCTTTGCTGGGTTTTGGCATCAGAATGGTACTAGCCTTATAGAATGACTCAGAGAGGAGTGTTTCTTCAATTTTTGGAATTGTTTCAGTACGATTGGTACCAGGTCTTCTTTACATGTCTGGTAGAATTTGACTTGAATCTTTCTGGTCCTGGGATTTTTCTGGTTGTTAGACTTTTTATTACTGATTCAATTTCAGAACTCATTATTAGTCTATTCAGGATTTTAACATCTTCCTGGTTCAAACTTGGGAGATTCTGGCTTTCCAGGAACTTATCCATTTCATCAAGATTTTGTAGTTTGTGTGCATAGAGGTGTTTGTAATAGTCTCTCAGGCTTCTTTGTATTGGGGTTCACAGCAATGTCTCCATAGTCATTTCTTATTGTATTTATTTGCATCTCATCGTTTTTCTTTATTAGTTTAGCTAAAAGTCTATTAATCTTATTTATTCTTTCAAAAAACCAATTTTGGATTTTTTTTTTTTTTTTGTCTTTTGTAGGGTTCTTCATGTCTCAGTTTCCTTCGGTTCAGCTCTGATTTTGGTTATTTCTTTTAGTCTGGTAGCTTTGGGGTTGAGTTGCTCCAGTTTCTCTAGCTGTGATATTAGGTTTTAATTTGAGATCTTCCTAATTTCTTGATTTGGACATTTAGTGCTGTCAACTTTGTTCTTAACACTGCTTTAGCTGCATTCCAAAAATTCTGGTAAATTGTTTTTATTAGTTTCAAAAAAGTCTTGATTTCTGTTCTAATTTCATTGTTTACCCAAAAGCCATTCAGAAAAAGATTGTTTTTCATGTAATCATATGTTTTTGAGATATCTTCTTGGTATTGATTACTATTTTTATTGTGCTGTGGTCTGAGAGTAGTTAATATGATTTCAGGTTTTTAAAAAGTCTGTTGAGAATTGCCTTATGACTAAGTATATGGTGAATTTCAGAGTACAGTCTATATGTACATAAGAAGAATGTGTATTCTGTCACTGTTTGTAGAGTGTTCTGTTGATGTTTGTTAAGTCCATTTAGTCAAGTGTTGAGTTTGGGTTTTAAATATATTTCCTAGTTTTCTGCCTCAATGATCTAATACTTTCAGTGGGGTGTTAAAGTCTTCCAATATTATTGTGTGGTTACATAAATCTCTTTGTAAATCTAAGAACTTGTTTCACAAATCTGAGTGCTTCAATGTTGAGTGCATATATATTTAGGATAGTTAAGTAATCTTGTTGAATTGAACCCTTTATCATTATATAATGCCCTTCTTTATCCTTTTGGATTGATGTTGGTTTAAATTCTGTTTTGTTTTCTAAAATAAGAATAGTAAACCCTGACTTTTTTATTTGCTTATTTGTTTTCTATTTGCTTGATAGGTTTTTACCCATCTCTTTACTTTGAGCCTGTGGGTGTCATTGCACGTGAGATGGGTTTCTTGAAGACAGCATACAGTTGTGCATTGGGGGGGTAATGTCAAAGGGACATGGAAGTTAAGTGAAAAAAACTTGTGATGGTCAAAGCTGGAACAATTTTAGCAGCAAAATAAATAAAATAATGGAGGGGAAGAGATGAATCTATTTTGAAGAGGATTACAAATAAATTAATACTCTACCCTCAAGGAAGAGAAATATAACTCCCTACTTCTTAAGTGTAAGCTGTCTATAATGACTTTCTTGTAATGAGTACAGGAAAGAAAAGAATAAAAAGAGTAACTTCAAAAGCCTGACAAAGACAGCATTATTCAGATTATCAAAGTCAATATCAAGAGTAATAAACAGATTGACAGTGTATATGCTTGATATAATGTAACAAATATGGCCCCTTAACTGTGGACTTCCTCTTGAAAACCACCCATAATCCCAGTATAATCATGAGAAAAACATGAGATAAATTTCAAGAGAAAGGCATTCTGCAAAATCTATGACCAATTTACCTCAAAAAAGGCCTGCAGACCACGAGGTGAAAAAATAGAGACCATCCTGGCCAACATGGTGAAACGTCATCTCTATTAAAAATACAAAAACAAATGAGCTGGGCATGGTGGTGCATGCCTGTAGTCCAAGCAACTAGGGAGGCTGAGGCAGGAGGATGAATTGAACCAGGGAGGTTGAGGTTGCAGTGAGCCAAGATCGTGCCACTATACTTCAGCCTGATGACAAAGCAAGTCTCAAATAAATAAATAAATAAAATTGTCATGGTCCAAAACAAGCAAAGTCAAAGAAACTGCTATAGCTAAGACGAATAATGACTGACTTCTAAATGCAATATGCTATACTGAATGGAATCTTGGAACAGAAAAATACATTAGGTAGAAAATAAGAAAATCTGAATAAATGAAGACATTAAGCTTTAAAAAAACATGGTAATACATGTTAGTTGCATGAATAAAGTATTTTCTTCAACAAAAAATATGTTTTCTATTATCATCATCAAATACATTTGTTGTTTGACTGTAATAAAGTTAAATAATGATGAAGAGATAGAATTATAATGAAGTGGCATCCTTGTCTGGGAGAAATACCTGGGGTTGGTCCTCTGGTGCCAACACAGACACACGCACATGGAATGGCTTAAGAAGCGGAAAGTTTATAGGCAGAAGAAAGGAGAGAGTAGAGCAGCTCTCTCTCTAGAAAGACAGATGTCCAAAAGAGAAAAGCTAGCCAGTGGCAGACTGCACCAAATTTTCTAAGCAGGCTTGAGGAGGCAGTATATGATTTACATAGGGCCCAGAGATTGGTTTAAGCAGGTGTGCTGTTTACATGGTGCAGTGGGGAAGGCGGGTTGCCCCACCCTAATATTGTAATGGAAATGAATTTCTACTTGGCCAGTGCCATCTTGTCTGCTCCTTACTGTACAGTGACTTGCAAAGAGAAGAGATGATGGAGCCGTCATTTTGAGCATGCCTATTCTCAGGTAACTTTTTATTATTGGCACAACTGTGGGCATTCACCTGTGCAAGCTTCCAGCTTGCTTGTCTGTGTCTGCAGCTTGATTTTACAGGTGGCTCTTTGTTAGAAAAGAAAATGTTTTGAGGGCTGCTTTTCATTAAAGGAAAACCTTACCAAGGACTTCCTTACCCCCACTATCTGCCTAAATAATTTCTTTTAAACTCCTATATCAATAACTTTCAGTGAAGTCATTAGTTCTGTTGTCATTAAATATATTCATTTTACTTACATCCACACACAAAATAAATTTTTATTACAAAAATTTTATATTTATTGAACATTTACTATGAATCAGACCTTGTACATATACTCATCATATATAATATACACACATATATGTATACATGACAATATGTATAATGTATGTGTGTATATATTTTATACATAATCTAAGCTCATACCAACCTTAACGAAATACGCATTGTTTTTTACTCCATGTCCCAGAGAGATTATGGAATTGTCTAAGGTTATTATTAAAGTTTTGTAAAGCCTAAACAGGCTCATAGGCACAGTTAATCCAAAAGAAAATATCTAATCCTAAATGATCATATTTTAATGATTCTAAATTTCACAAAGAAAAAATTAATATATTTTCTAGAGCTTCTATCAGCTTCCTAAACTTGAATTTCAGAAGAAACTCAAGTTTCAGAAAACACAGAAATATGAGAGTTTCAAATGCAGTGCTGAGAAGATGCTTAAAATAGGATATATTTAATAATGTAATTCTCTCTCTGAACACATTACTGATAACTCTGTTACCCATTGTTGACATCTCAACAGACTACGAGAAAAATAACAACAACTATTGATCACATAAGTCTTAGTTTATTAGATTTACTGCAGTAAGGGGAAAAACGACCTTGACAGAGTTTTAGGTAGTGTTTCAATGTGGGGAAGTAAAGGAAGATTTTATAGAATTTTATGACATAAGTGAGGTAATTTTAAGGCACATTTTACAAGGTAGTAAACTAATTGGTATTGTTCAGAGCCTGTGACAGTAAAAGTTTTGAAGTGGTAGGCACAGGAAATTAAAAGTTTTTAATCAAGTCTTTCTTAGCAAATATTAATATTGATAGCTAATTTTTATATGGTTTGAAGTCACACCTTTCAGGGCAGACATTCCTTAGAGCAACCAGCTCGGTTACTTCTTAGACTAAATATAGTTTAATAAGAGTAAGGAAGTACACAATGGTAGGAATTATGATGGTTTTATTTCTCACCATATTAGCATACCGCTTTCCTTTTCAACTGCAAGAAAAAAAATGTATCTAGGATAACAGTTAAGTTGGACGTATATATGAAGGTAAAATCATGAATTGTGAGAAGAATTAAAAGGTAAATTTTTTACCTAACATTTTATTATGAAAATGTTGAAATATACTAAAAAATTTGGGAGAATTTTACAGTGAACACTCATATCTATTAAGCCAGTTTGATAATTAGTGTTTTACCATACTTACTTCTAGCTATATTTTCATAAATACCCTTTCTATCATTCTGTCTCACATTTTCTGATATTTTTTATACTTTTCAAAGTTGCAGAAAAGATGATGACATTTTAAAAATGAAAAAGAGAGATTTGCTCTTGCCATGTCAGGATAGAAAATGTAACCAGAAGCACAGCATAGAAGTCCCCTTTTAGAAACAAGGGGTCATGCAAGAAACCACAGGAATGAAATACAAAAGACAAATCCTTGGAACTGAGATGAGGAAATCAAGAGTTTCACCACAGATCCTTAACACACGCAGCCCCAGAATTTATCTTAGACTAGAAACCAAATAATATACATTCACATAGTAATTTGTTCAGAAAGGAAGTCAAGGCCATAATAAAATAAATTTAATACTTCAATTATATCAACATTTTTAGTAGCCATTATCATTTGAGGAAAAAAAACTGTATCTAAAAAAAAAACTGTATCTAAAAAAATTCTAAATTTCTTTTAGAAAAAAAAAATATATGATTCTCATATAATAGGATTATATCCCCATATAATCCTCCCCAAAGCCTTTTTAGGCATGTATTATTATCCATATTTTAGACAGGTGAAAACTGATGTCTAAAATATTCAGCCACATCCTCAAGATAAATTCCTAAGTTAAGATTCAAACTCAAATCAATGATCTATGTTAGACACATACCACAGCTTCTTTTTCCTTATAATCAAAGAGAAAGAGTTAGAGCAAATTATAAACCACAGTTTCAAAATCTGTAGACACATATAGATATCTTTGGAAATCTAACTTTTAAAAACCAGCCTCCTTCGCACACACACCAAATCAGAAGCTACTTATGTTTGTATTGAATTTGAAATTTCCATCAACATCTTCTTGATCCCGGTTTTACTTCTTTCAATAAATTTTACTGCTGTTACTTTTTTTGAGTACAAATATGGTAACATGGTTATATATTTGAGGATGTAATATCAGAGAGAGCCCAGTGTGCCTAAGGCAGGGTAAATGAGGTGAATATGGTAAGAGATAAGGTTCTTTCATTTATTTCATTTCAGGAGTTAGTGACCTTCAGAGATGTGGCTGTAGACTTCTCCCAAGAGGAATGGGATTGTCTAAATTATTCTCAAAGATATCTGTATAGTAACGTGATGCTGGAGAACTACAGGATCTTGGTATCACTGGGTAAGTATATCTTCTTGCGAAATTGAGCTTCAGCTCAAAAGGGGCTATTACTGCTGTTATTTCTTACAGTGCACAATTTACTATTTCTCCTATCTAAATGTCAGTGGTTTCCTAGGCAACAAGTAAACCTTGTTTAACTGTCACAACACTGTAATTAAAACTTCAATTATCTCTATTTGCAGCCTCATTGGTTCAGTTAGATCATGTTGTCTATAGTGACAAATGTCTGGGTTCATATGACCTACATAGTCAGGACAATTAACATGACCTTAAATGTATTTTCCATATATACAGATATATATTGTATAACTTGAATTTTAGTGTTATTCTATATATTCTAATAATATTCATTTATAGTTCATTTATTTTGGATCAATAAGTTATGTCCCTTAAGATATCATTGTAATCAGGAATCATACATAAAACTTTGCAAACGCTTAAATGGTGTTAATATAATTTCATCTTTGGGGGTTTGAGAGCAGACATGACTTCTTCTACTCCTCACTTTTTTCCCTCTTTCTTTTCCTCTTTTACTAAAACTATTTCAATTATAAATGATTAACTTTTGGGGCAGATAGTTACTTTTGTAGTATAATTTGAAGAGTATTATGAAAAATGAATATATGCCTAAATAGTGTCTTTAGCACAATGCTTGATAATTCTATATTTTAAGATTTTATTTCTTAATTCAGCAAGTCTTCATTAGGGGCTACCAAGCATTAGGCATGAAATGTGCTAAACTGACACCTCTTTCCAAGATGGACAGGTTGTATGGTGTCATGGAACCTGCATGATAGTGAAGAGGGACAAAAACAAATAGATTAATACTGTAGTGATATTACAGGGTATATCAAATTCTCCTGAAGAAAGTGAATACATAAATAAAAGAAAAACACTGACATTGAGACTCCTAGGAGAACTTCAGGTTGGATAACTGAGATTCGCCTTGGTAAAATGACATTTATTTTTATTTTTTTATTATTATTATTTTTGAGACAGGATCTCACTCTGTTGCCCAGGCTGGAGTGCAGTGTTGTGATGTTGGTTCAGTGCAACCTCTGCCTGCCAGGTTAAAGCATTTCTCCTGCCTCAGCCTCCCAAGTAGCTGGGATTACAAGCACTTGCCACCATGCCTGGCTAATTTTTGTACTTTTAGTAGAGATGGAGTTTCACCATGTTGGTCAGGCTAGTCTTGAACTTCTGACCTTCTGACCCACCCACCTTGGCCTCACAAAGTGCTGGGATTACATTAATACTTCATGGGTAAGAAAATGCCATCAATAAAAACTATAAAGTAAGTAGTTTTTTTATACAGTAGAAGAAGCATGTATAGACTCTTGGGAAGGGGAAGACCTTGATGCTTCCTAGTAATTGACAAAAAGCTTATAGAACAGGAAAATATTACAGCAGAAGTAGGGGTTAATAAATGTACAAAATGATGCATTTAAAAAGGTGGGCAGGAGTCATATATTGAGCTATGGTAGGCCAAAAACATTGCTTAAATTTTAGGCATTGTATATATTTTATACAAAGTGCAATGTGAAAGGATACCATGGTTTTTATGCTCTTTGCACATATACAAACAAAAGGAAAATGTATGTGTTCCAAAGATCTTTGTCTAACTTACTATTAGCTTTTTTAGATTAGATAATATATTTTTCTTTTATGATCATGAAAATATTAAGAGAAGGAAGGGAGGTGGAAGACACATGCTGCTAAGAATGACGGCTGGAAAGGAAAATCTTCCTACTTTGAAACACTATTTGTCTGAGAGAGCTAATAATATTCTGATTATATAACAACATCCTGAGCATATCTCTTATGGCTGCAAGCAGAGGGGGAAATTTCCATTTAAAGTGAATATAAGCTCTTCTTTTGCAGTTCTGCAGGACAACAAGTCACTGGGTGATTAAAATATTAAGACTCACGCCAATGCTCAATTTTTCCACTGTATGGATTTCCTTTGAGAATTATCCCAAGTCAATAATGCTGAATGCTGTGGTTAGTTTCTTAACCATTTTTTTTTCTCTTCTCTAAGGAGATGGTATAGTGTGATGGGCAAGAATGGCATTTGGAATCACAGAGTAAAATTTCTAATTTGATAGTTATTCCTGTGCTTAATTCCTATGATCTTTTAATTTCATCATATTTCTTAACTTTTTTAAGACTAAAAATACCTATTTTTCCAAATTGTTTTGAGAATTATTTGAACTTGTTAGTGTTCCATAACGCTTATTTACTTCATTTTATTATTTCACTTGCATAAGAACTTCCTAACAGGTTTTGAGATTGTGTGTATGTGTGTTTGCATAAATATATGTATATATGTGTACACAAAGAAATATATCATAAGTTACATATAGAGTGTTTGATACAGTCTGATATATAGCCATCAAAATTATTTAAATATGTGTACACAATATATACATATATGAGAAAACTATTTTTCTTTCCCTTTTCTCAAAATAAACCTGTATTTTGTTTAGGTGAGCAACAGTCGGGGTCTCACCTTGAACCTAATTGTATCACTCTGGGCTTTCTTTAGAACTTAAATATGTTTTCAACTATTTAACAAATAAGTACCTGAAACATTTCTGAAATAATTAAACTACAATATTTTTTAAAAAAAAAAAAAAACCTGTTTGTGGATATATATTTTCTAAACAGAATGGCTCTAAAATTATACAACAGTGCTCCCCAAACTTTTTGAGACCAGGGACCAAATTTGTGGAAGATAATTTTTTCACAGGGTGGAGTGGGGCATGGTTGTGTGGTAAAAGTGTTCCACCTCGGATCATCAGGCATTAAATTCTCATAAGAAGCTCATAACCTAGATCCCTCACATGCACAGTTCACAATAGGGTTTGCAATCCTATAAAAATTGACTGCAGCCCCTTATCTGACAGGAGGTGGAGCTCAGGCCCTAATGTTCATTCACCCACCCCTCACCTCTTGCTGTGAGGGCTGGTTCCTAACAGGCCACTGACCAGTATGTGTCCAAGACCCTCAGTTGGAGGCCCCTGCTATATAAGGTTGAAGAAAAGCCTAATTAGACCTTTGTATCTGAAACCTATTGTCAAAGTAAACAGCCAATTAAAAAATATCATAAGACTTTGAGCAACACAAATGGATTAAGACCATGTAGCTACATGGGCCTTACATAGAATTACATTAAAGAAAACATTTAGTTTTTAGAATACCATAAATGAACATTTAAACCCCCACTTTAGGCCTTGATATATTTTCATTACCTAAGAGTTACAATAATATTTTGGTTAAGCATATTTTACGGAGGTTAAAAGCTGTAACCATCGAGTTTAAGAATTGTGGGTTAGAATCCAGATGCTACAACTTTCTAAAAACAGATTTAGAAAATTTACTGGCCACTCTGCCTCAGTTTAATTAACAATAAAATTGGCTTGTTTTGGAAAATATAAATGAGTGTGTCATCATATTTCATAATATAGATGTAAAATAAACAGTAACAATTATTGTCACAAAGATCAAAATATTAGAAATATATATATATAATTTTGGATGATATCATAATAGTGAAAATACTTTGAAAATTGAAATCAGTAAAGTGATATGTAAATATCCATTATTTTCTTCTTTGAATAAAATATATTTCCAAATAAATAACATTTAGAACATATATGAAAAAAACTAATTCTTCATTGGTTACTAAAGGTCAACGAAGAGAAGCTCTGCTTACTTAAAATGAGTCAAAGAGCCTGCTAAGTGAGTGGTCAGAAATAAGGGAAATAATTTTTTTAATTATGCATTTTCTTCATTTAGCAGTAAGCAGTCACAGAATGCAATTTTTAAAATTTTATGCTATTCAAAATTAAAAATACAATATTAGTAATAAATCTAATAAAAGCTATAAGAAAATATTATAAAAATGTGCCAAAGGACACTGAAGTGGCCAACATAAATGAAAATATATATTGTATTATTGAATAAGGTAATTTAATGTTATAAAGATGCCAGTTTTCTTCTAATTAATGATCAATTTATCAGAATTTCAAACATTACAGCATTTTCTAATAGAACTTGAAATGTACATGCGACTTCCAGTTTCCATTTTGACATGTAAAAAGTTTAGAAGTCATCACTCATAGAAGTCAACAAGTGAAAAGCTAAACAAACTGTAAAAAAAAACTTTTTAGATTTGTCAGAGAATTGAAGTCATACAGCAAACTGCTGACCCCAAAATTAGAAAGATACATGAGTACAGAGCTTCACAACTTAGCAGAGCAGAACCCAGGAATAGAAATCTTGATGGGAACCAATACCAGGATAGGAAAACTTGAACTGAATTGCTGGAGGCTCAGTATGGAAAACTGAGAGTTAAAAACTCCAGGGAACTCAGTCACGGGGAAATCCCCACACTTTTGTGAGTGTTATCTCATGAAGTTGTACAGGGTCCTCGAAATGAGTATCAGACAAATATCCTATCATGCTTCTGACAGTAGGAAGGGAAATCAGCACTGTGTTCTTAACAAAGACTGCCCTCAGGAGGAACTATTTTACTAAAGCCTACACTGCTAGTGTTTTATCAGAGCCTAATGAATTTGGTGGAGAGGAAATATACAAATCAAGTCCCTCTAGCTTTCTATATAGAGAAAGAAAGAAAAATTAAAAACCAGCTATGCTGTTCCACCTAAATGGGGAAGTGAAACCTGAGAAACACTGAAGAAGTTAACCCAACCATATAAACAATCATTTCAAATGTCAATGATCTAAATACACCAGTTAAAAGACAGATTGTTAGAATGAATAAAAAATCAGGACCCAACTATAAGCTGTGTACATTAAACCCAGCTTAAATATAAAGACACATATAGATTAGAAGTAAAGATATGGGAAAAGCTTTACCTGTTAACACTAATCAAAAGCAAGTAGAAGTAGCTATGCTAATTGCAGATAGAAGAGACTTTAGAGCAAGAAAAATTATCAAGGTAAAGGGGTATTATCTAATGATAAAGGGGTTAATTCTCCATAAAAACAACAATCTTCAACATGGGGGCATCAAACAACATGTCAAAATATGTGAGATAAAAACTGAGAACTGCAAAGAGAAATAGATGAATCCATTATTATAGTTGGAGACTCTAACACCCCTGGATCAGAAATGGACAGATCCTGCAGGCAGAAAATCAGTGAACACCTAATTGAACTCAGCAGCACCATCAGTCAACAATATATAATTGATGCTTATAGACTACTTTATTCAATAATAGCAGACTATACATTTTTGTCAAGCTCACAAGGAACATTCACCAGAATAGACCTTATTAAAAAAATTAAAAGAATAAAAATTATACAATGTCTTATCTTAGACTACAATCTAATCAGACTAGAAATTAGTAACAGATAGTTAGAAAATAAATAATATGTTCATAAACAACACATGGCTCAAAGAAGAATTATCTATAATGCCAAACTTGGAGGCAACAAAGATGTGCTTCAATAGATGAATTAATGAATAAATGATGGTACATCCAGACAATGGAATATTATTCAACACTAAAAAGAAATGAGGATCAAGCCATGAAAAGGCATAAAGGAAACTTAAATGCACTTTACTAAGTGTAAGAGAAGACAATCTGAAAAGATTTCATACCTATGACATTCTGGAGAAGGCAAAACAATAGAGAGAGTAAAATGATGTGTGGTTGTCAAGTAGTTAGGTGGGAGGGAGAGATGAATAATCAGTGTAAAGAGGATTGTTAGGGCAGTGAAAATATGCAAGGTGGTTTCCCTTGGCCCAAGTTACATAGTTACCCACTGGAAAGTTGTATCACAGAGGGACACTCTCTCCCTCTTTCTCCTCTTGGGACTTCACTCACAGTTCTCAGCAGGAGGCTGACACACAAGCTGCCTGGCTACCTTCTCCTCTCTGGGATCTGAAATGTCCTTTGCTAGGATACTTCATAATTGACAATTCTGGTAAATTTCTGTGTGCCTTTTTGAATAAAAGATCACAATGTGATTCTCTATACACTATATTGCTTCTTCAAAGTGGGCAAGGTGCAATGGAAAAGCCTCTAATCTGCCATCACTTCCAGGGAAACAGAGGCTACAGTAGAGTCACCTGGGCTTCCTAGAGCCTAGGAGAACAAACAGTGGAGATGAAGCCCTGTATTTTAATATATGCTTATATTTTTACTTTATTGATCTATTAAAACATAACTCATAAAATTAAATGAAATCATTTCACTATTTTTGTATGTTTAGGATTTTTACTGTATTTTGATCTTAATGCAAAGAAAATTGGAATACATTGTTGAAATCATATTATGTAAATTTATCATTTGCCATTATAAAATGTTCATTTTAATGCCTGATCCTGCTTTCAGTTTTAATGTTTATTTGCTACATGTTTATGTTAGGTGCAACTTGTAAATTCAAATTAGTGAGATATTGCAGTTTAATTCATAATTTATATTTTTATTATAAAATGTGTTACTCCTTTATGATTTCATTTATTTCATGCATAGATAATTCAATATTGATTTAATATCTCTATTTATAATTTATAAAACAGTAATCTAGACACTTTAATATATAAATTTAAGCTTTCAATACAGCAAAATGCCCAAATAAAAAAACTACATTGAAAAATGTTTAAAAATAGAAAGCATAAAATGTAATACTGGAAATAAGATATATATTAGCAAAATAAATAATAATGGTTTACACTACCATTTTAAAATAATTCAACTTAGGTTAATTTAAAATAAAATCTTATAGGAAAATTATAAGAATTAAGTGATATCCAGTACATAAAATTTTTCAAAGATATAAAAGACTATCCATATAAATAATTACTACTCTTTTACTCTCTGCAAATTTGATGATGTGACTGAATAACACATTCTTAGAATAGTTTATTAAGACCTTCGGGCAATTTGTTTCAGTATGATAATAAGTGAAAGCACATTATGATAATTTACCCCAAATTTTTAGAGAATTAAAAATGTTTTATGCCACTTTATTATATTTAATTATTAAAATTTAAATATGTCATATGAACTGCTGATAGCCAAGAAATTTCACATCCATTTTAATTTTTTACAAGTATTTTGGAAATCCATAGATTATGCAAATATAATGTGCATTTTCTCATTCGTAATAGTAGTAATATTATCAATACTACCATCAGTAGTAACTGCTAACAAGTTCTCTAATTCCTACTCAAAGCACTGTCTTGAAATAAATTTAATAATCCTCTTACCTAAATATGTTAGAATAAGTGAAAAAGATGGAAGGGTTTTTTAAAAATATCATTAGTAAATATTTACTACTTTTCTTGATCCTAAGAATTGTTAAAACAGCTAAGAAAATTATACAAACTGAGCTACTAACAGGATTTTATTTGCCTCCATTAATGTCTGTTCTAAAAGCTGTTTATTTGCCCTTGCATTTCTATATTTCAAGAGAGCCATTAAAGTATTTAGGATAATCACAAACATTATTGACAGGCAATAACTGCTTTTGAAAATATCCATCCAAAATTACAATAATAATCTTATTTGCATTGCAATAGAGATGCTTAAGCACTCAGCCTATCTAGAGGAGAGCAAAAATTGTTGGATCTATTCTTTTTCCATAAATGATTTTTTATTTGATATTAATTTTACATCAAGGTGAAATATTATAAGGGATTTATACAGAAAACTTGATTAACACATTGAAATACATTCTATTCATAAAATTCATCATCTACATATCTGTCAAAACATGAGTACAAGCACTAGAAAAAGTACTACCTTTTCTCTTTATCTGCCTGAAATAGCCTTTATTTTTCTAACCTTTTCACGTTTTATTTTTTTTAATTCTCACTTTTTCAGAGTAGCCTGAATTTCTCTTCACCGGCACTCAAAGTGCACATTACCCTGAATTAAATGCTTATTTATCTTTCTAGTATTAACCATCCATATTTAATAAATATTTGTATATTTTTCTTTTATTAGAGATTATATATTCTAGAGTGCATTTTTTGTGACTGACATAATAAAAATAATCCTTTAAACTATTGGTTCATAAATGATTAACACATTCTATTGCCATTTTAGTCCAGCCTTGAAATATAACAAAAAGATTAAAGCATTCAAGGTGTTACTTAAAAAGTCAACTTTTAACTATTTGAGAAATGTTTAAATATTTTGGAATAATAAAAATACAGCATAAACCAAAGCATTACAACTGTAGGAATCAAGGCCTCTAACCACGTAGAATCTAAGAACACAGAGAAGGGATATACAACATCTACATAAAGAACACTAGAAGTGATCATGACTGGAGTCAATTTTGCTTGAATAGCCTATTTCTCAAATAAGTATACTCCAGCTGTTCAGTACACAGTCTACTTGTCAGACATTGGTTGAGTTCATGTGTCACTTTTTGGAGAAGAGCACACCAGCATCACAGATGACATGCACTGAGCTGGCACTTTAGCTGAGGAATCAAGTTATTCTACTTTTGTAGCACAATGGCTATTTTATACTTGATAGGATAAAATATTAAGAACTTAACACAATAAACAAAATCAGTGAATTTTATACTTATGAACTTGTTGCTATAACTCCCTTGTCAAAAGATATGTCTGTCCTTTGAACCAAGGGCATATTACATGATACTATTTCAATAGATCAAACATTTTGTAAACCGCCTTTAAGTGGTGGTGCAGGTACTGAAAACAGGGCAGATAGTACCATGGATGGATGTATACCAATTCTCTTAAAGATGAATTGTTACACCTACAGGATCAAAGGGGTCCAATTTAACTGACCTGCCACTGAATAGTTAACTTCAATCAGAAAAATGTTGCCCATTTAAGGATAAACATCAGTCTCTGCCCTTGGCAGGTTCGGTATTCCATGGTGAAAGTAGCTAGATCAGCCCTTGTAAGAGTTAACCATATTTTGCAGTCATTATCCCTGCCTTCTATTTATGCTCCCATACTGAAGCAGTTGAAGAAGAAAAGCTGGTCAAAGCACACTGTCTATACTGTTGTTAAGTGCCTCTTAAGTAGATGTGTTTTGATTTTCATTAATGTAAGAAACAAAGATTCACATATTTATACCCACTCCTATAAATAAATCCACACACTTCTTCCTGGGCCCTCCTTGCCCCTGAAGTTCCAATCTTGTTACTCACAGACCCTTAAAAATTTGCTACTGTGTGGAGGACCTTTAGGTGACCTTGGAATGACCCAGTTCTTCTCTGCTTCAGTCCTGCATTTACCTTTCATAATAACTGTAGAAGGTGCTGGGAATGCAGTATCTTGAGATAGGAAGGAACTGCCTGAAGAACCAGGTCTTGTTCCTATCCATCTTAGAGAATGAATATAACATCTTGAGTTAGGGAGGAGCTGCCTGAGGACAGCCTGGGTTTTGTTTCTTCCCTACTGAAAGGAAAATATCCTTCAAAGCTTTTTCCAATGAGTCATGTTGCTGCTAAAGTATATAACCCCTGTGGGTTGCCTTTCAAGGTCCCTTAGCTGTGGTGGAAGTGGGGCCTGTGCAATCAAAAATTCATCCATTCTGAGCAGCTTTCTCTAGCCTTGGGGAACCAGTTCACAATGAATCTGGGGCTTCTTTTGTCCCTTGCTGCCTATGGGTAAGTAAGAAACACACTTTTTATAACTTGTCACATGCGAGTGTATTCTGTCTCATCAAACTCAGGCAACCGATAAAACTGTAGCCCAAGGTTAGTATGGTGATGATCTTTGCTATCCTCCATGCAGTGGGAATCCTCTCTTGGGATCGGTAATTAACAATTCCACCCTTCACTTAAAAAAAAAAAGTAAATTCATTCTTCATATTTTTCTCTTCATGAAAAATAGAATATATTGTGCAGAACAATGTGAAGATTTTCTTTCACTACTGTCCTTCAGGCCTATCCGTGGGTGGGTCTCTAATCCTACAGCAGTCCCCTGGTTGCAGCATCATATCACAATGTACAATCTATGGACAAGAATTGAGTCCTTTATTCCTCTGATGTCAAAGGGAATCATGACAAGTCTCTAGTTATATTTTGAGGAAGATGCATCGGACAGAAATGGGTGATTTGTTTATATATTTTTCTTGGGTCTTTTAGCCATGTTAAATGTAAATCTTATTGTACCACTTCCAGTCTGAAATGGATTGCTGCTATGTCTGTGTGGCTTTCAGACTCAGTGCACTTTATTATTAACACTCTGCTCATGAGAAGATCATAGCACATGGACATTTAGTACCCATAGTCATAATCTCAATTTTGTTTCTAGAACTATTTTTCTAAAAGAAAATACTTTTATACCACAGACTTTGCTCCAAAAATGTATGGATCTATGCTGTGACTCTCCTAATGAGGCAGACCATAGACACCCACAAATCATTTTTATCTACCTAAGACACTTCTGGAACCATGGTTGGTCATGTGACCTAAGAAGCAAAAAGCTTGCCCTGAAGATGGCATTGTTACACTGCCCTGTCTTGTCCAAGGCCATGTGAAGCTAGCAGCCTTCCAAGTCACCTAGTAAATGTGTGACCATAGTCTTCCTATGAGCACTGTATGAACCTCTAACATCCAGAGGACCACAAAATGCTGTGAAACTTTTTAAAATGTGAGATGCAATACCATTTTTACTCTTGCCTTACACAATTAAATGCTTGGAACTGCTGAAACCTAAACAATTTGTCTTGGTAGAACCCGACATTTTTATAAGATTTATTTTTCACCTTCTGGCATGCAATTGTCTTAATACCACATCTAGGACACTAAAAAGTTTTTGCTCAGCAAGTTCAATTTGCATGAAATCACCAACTAGAGGCCCAGAACGACAGTCTCCCACTTGTCAAGATGATCACGATCTCTGTCTTTATCTCTGTTAAGTAATGTTGCTATCATCAGAGAGACCTGTTATAAATTTAAAATCTCAGATCCCAACCCAGAACTCCTGAATTAGAATCCTAATTTTAACAAGTTACCCAGAGAATTTATATGCACATCAAAATGTAGATGCCAGGGAACATGTTATGACAGAGAGCAGGAAAGTTAACAAAGCTTACAGGCGAGAGAGTAAAAGTACACTGCTATCTTTACCAGGTAAGATCAATTCCTTAAGGTCTTTTCTACTGATGAATATTGAGAATAAGGCTTTGTCAAATCAATAGTTGCTTACTAAGTGCCAGAGGCTTTGGTACTTTTTAAAATAAAAGACCTGTAAGACCATCTGTAATTGCAAATACCCTGTTAAGTTTATAGTAGTCAATTGTGATCTCACCATTATCCATCTGTTTTTGGCAAAGACCAGACAGGTGAATTGAATGAGGTATATGATGGAGACAACCTCTGTGTCAAGGTTTTCTGATGGCCACGTTAATTTATCTGCCAAGTACAAAAATTCTGTCCATTTTGTTTCTGATGAAAATGCTGCCACCTGGCCTCTGTTATTCCAGAATCATCTAATCATCACTGATGACCATCAATCCTGGTGTGTGTCATATATTCACCACAGAGCTTCTCAGACATACCAGTGCTTCCCTTTCATGCATTCTTCATCACCTCTGTTAAAGAAGTGCCCTTTTCTCACCAGTGGGAAGGGAACATAGATGCTGGATACCTCCACTTACATAGTAAATCTATTCTAATAGAGACACATATCTACATTTCCTAATGTCTTCTCTAAATATCAATTTAATAAGTTTCCAACACCTCATCTAATTTTCTGTAGGTTACTTTCATGTCTAAGTTTCCAGGGGACATAGCAAAAAACTAATAGCACCAACTCCAAGTTACCTGACATAATACTGAATCCTTTGTTCAAGTGAGCATTTCTCTATCAATGACTTCTCTTTTTAACATGCTTATATTCTGTCTCCCCTGGCCTGTCACCCTAAAAACCCACATTTACTCATGTTCTGCCATTTCTTGTCTAGTCGTAGAACTGGTTGGTCTATAAGCTATTTCTTTTTGGAACACAGCTTGTATTTCACCCCAGATTCATTTTCTTTTCTATGTCAGGGTTGAATCCCTATGAATGTCATTAAGCAGTTTCTCTTGCTCTCTGTTACCCCATTGGTTGCAGCCAATAAAAGTAGGAATAGGAGATTGGAAGGTATTTAGACGTTAGACTGTTTCCTATTTCTTGTCCTCTACAGTTGCTGTTTTCACTCCACACTTTTCTTGCTGTCTGCTTTTAGAGACAGGGTCTTGCTTTGCCACACAGGCTGCATAGCTCAGTGTAGGCTGGAATTCTTGGGCTCATGCGATCTCTCCCAAGTCGGTCTTCTGAGTAGCTGAGACTACAGGGGCATGCCAACACACCTGGCAAATTTTATTTATTTACTTATTTAGAGATGGAGTCTTCCTCTGTTGCCCAGGCTGATCTCTAACTCCTGACCTCAAGCAGTTCTGCCTTGGCTTTCCAAGTAGCTGGCATTATAGGTGTGGGCCACTGCACTTGGCCTTTACTCCAGAGTTTAATATGATCAGTGAGAAGTACTTGCAATCTCTAGCCCTACCAGGAGCTATGTGAGACCTGGAGCTAAGGAGGGTCAAATGACATCAAAAATAAAAATAAAAAATACAGGTATAAACTTGGAGAAGGTTTTTGCAGTTCATAAAATGGACAGTACATTAGTATATTTTAAAAAAAACAATTTTTATAAATGCATGGAAAAAAACTTACAAATAGAAAAATAGACAAAATATGAACATGCTTTTCACAGAGACGGAAATGCAAATAGTGCAGAAGCATGGAAGAAACACAAAATCACAGAAATGCAAATTAATATAGTATTCCCAATTAATAAAATGGCAGAATGTAAAAATCTGACACCAGTGATTACAGTGATAACCAATTGTTTTTTCTTATACAGGGCTAATAGGAGTATAACTTTTCAAATGTATTTTGGAAATATTTGACATTATCAAAGTTTAACATGCATGCACCCAAAGACTCAGAAAATCTTGCTGGATAGCTATGCAACAATGCTAATAAAAGTAGTGTTTTTTATTGTACAAAGAGAAAATAATCCAATAAAAATAGATGAATTTTGTGTGTTATACCCTCTATCCTGAATGGTCTACAGCAGTGAAGATGAAAGAACAGTAGCTGCATCCAATACCAGTACCTCTTAGAAACATAATCTTGATTGTAAAAAGAAAGCATGCCTAATTAAATATATAAATGCATGTTTATGCATGTATTAGATTTTAAATGCAAACAAGTAATAAAAATACAAACTGTACAACACATTAGGTTTAGAGATATACATATATATACACACAACAAAACCACACACATCCAAAAAAATAAACAAAATTTCATAGTCATCAGTATCTACTGGGGATAAAGAAAGAAAAGCTTTACAGAGAGAAACATGAAGAATTTAATATTCTGTTTTTTAATCTGATTTGTAGGTATATTGGAGATTATTTTAGTACTTATTCATACCTTATGTGTATTTTACATATATTATTTTGTATCCATCAGATAATTAAAACACAGAAAATTATTACATTTTCAGATGTTAGTTGAGGTTGGGAATTGACCTTTAAGTGAGTTATATGTGCATGAATGTGTATGTGTGTATAATGTAGTCATTTGTCATTTCTGTTTCTTTATGGCATCCTTACATATAAATGTAATATAATCATATGATTTATAAGTACTTACATGTCATTATAATGCTTCTTTTAAATTTATTTTTTTAAACTGCTCAGTATATAATTCTTATGCTCGTGTGAGATCTTTGTGGAGCTGACAAATATGCCCCTCTCCAATTTATTTCAACATGTTTCTCTTCACTTTAGTCAGCAACATGTAATGAAGAAAAATAGTATTTCAGATTCAAAACTGAGAGATCAGAAAAGTACATATAAAATAAAGTATCCTCCTTTCACTTCCCAGGGAGAACCCACTTCTCTCATTCTGGAAAATGAAATGCCGCATATGTAAAAGTGCTTTTTGCAAAACAGTCACTACACTGCCCTGAATAAACTTTGTATTTAATGCTGTAAATCAGATTTCTTTATTAAGCTGAGCTTGGCATACCTTAGGCCCAGAGGTCTGTCCATTGAATGTGCTCAGTTTGGCTGTATTCAGAACTAGAGGCCATCTCTTCCAAGAAATTTTTTACAGGAGTAGATTGGTCATTACTAATTTAAATCCTTCCAGCTAAGCAGCCGGCACAGCGCTAGAGTCTGAAGTAGTATTTTATTAGCCCCTAATGTAGTAAACCTTTTTTAAAGGTCTGATTTTTGTTCTTGATACCGTACAGCTATTTTTTTCACAATAGTAGTTCAAAGTTTGTGGCTGAAGGGAGTAACAACTGAGAAATACCACTACCTCTTTACCAATAAAATAGTCATAAATAATTGACAGACTCTATTACTATATTCTGCCACATTAGGTTTTGTCATTATGATATTAGATTTTTATTTCTGCATAAAACTTCAAAACAAGTCTAAAAGAAAATATACAGTCCATTGTGAGTTTGGAAGATATATTTGGAAAAAAATGTTTTAACAGGCTAGTACTCAAAACTAGAAATAGATTAAGAGGACATATTACAAGAGATTAGCAACACATTGTGAGCATCACGAAATTCCCTAGGGGAGGAAAAAAAATATTTAGATATAAACAGCAACTTTCCTAAGTGTCCTGGTATCCACAGAATCTTTGCCAAATTTCTGTTATGGGCAGGTAAAGAGCCTATAGAGATAATTGAGTTGAAAATCTGAATATAATCGAGTTGAAAATCTGAATGTGTTAGTCTTGCATTTCAGAATAGGGAGAGATGACTTAATGTCAACAGATACACGGCAAAGGCAAAACTAAAGAGAGAATTCAGGCTCTGTAGAAAACCATTGTGAAAATTGGACTCCAGCTTGGTATATATGATGTTAGATCTCTTCTGACTGCTTATCCTCTTAGAATGTTCAAATACAGAATTGGTTTGAGGACAGTTCAAGGTCACTGGCAATATTTATTGTTTGTTTTTGTTTGACTGTTACTTCGATATACCATCTAGTATTTCAAATATTAGAGCAGGCCATGGTTGAATACACTTTGAACCGTTCAGTGGCCTCACCATTCCATATGCCTGCTTTCAGGAGTCTACATAAGAGAGGGTAGAAAAAAATAAGAGAGTCAATGAAGATTTATCTGCACAATTGGGAAAATGAAAAAGTAATTTAATACAGATAATGGTGGCTTTGTAAAAAATCAGCTTATTAAGTGTTTTGTTCAGCATATTCTGTAACCTTTTTTTAGTAGATTGCTATGTAACACATTATACTTTCAATCACTTGCAGTTTAATTTACATTATCTATATAATTAAATATAGAACAAAATTAAGAAATAATTGAAAATAACTTATCACTTAGCATTTTGTCATCTAACTGTTCATCATGTAGTATTCAATTGGATCAGAAAGTAAACAGAAAAAATGCATATTTTATGCATTAAATGTGAACATATTTGGTAATATTTTTAGAAAATCCAAGAGCCAAAAATGCATATTAAATCCTATTTTGCTTGCATAGAATAGTTACAGGCTAGTACTTCACTTCACCATCTCTAGTTTCATATATTTCTAAGCAATTAACAAAAAGTTCACCTAAAATGGGTTTATGCTAATACTGAATTCACTGTCTCATTTAACTGAAGAGTCCAGGAATGAACAGTCTCAGATATATCGTGATAAAGGTGTAAACAATGTCCCAGAATATAAAATGAGAAGGCAAAATTAGAGAAAAAAGGGTAAAAAGGAATGAACAAAGTCTCCAAGAAATATGGGACTATGTGAAAAGACCTAATCTACGTTTGATAGGTGTACCTGAATGTGATGAAGAGAATGAATCCAAGCTGGAAAATACTCTTCAGGATA